>JAYRBW010145022.1:0-14788 GCA_036023295.1 Invenusta paracnida | reverse complement strand
TGTTTGCTTTGATGTAAATGGTTTCTGATTTTATACTACTTTCATAGTTCTAAGCCTGTTAAATATGCTATTTTGTTGTTAAATCAGACATTACTTTGACATGGTTTATTTCCAATTGTGCTTAAATTTTTATAAAATACACATTTAACTTATACCAAACTGAAGAAAAACATATTGCATATTATATTATTTGTGTAATTAAAGAGGCTTATCCCATGATATTTTTTATAGTTATAATATATATAAATTAAAAGTTATATGTATTTTCCATCTAGCACTGTTTCTTAACCTTTATAGAACTGTAATTCCCCATTATTGACCATCAAATCTAAATGTACCTTTTTATTTAAAAAAAATTCTGTAAGTTCCAAAACCATTTTTAATGGTAATACAGTTTTACTAAGTAATAAATTTGTAATATTGTAAACAGGAAATATTGTAATATATAAATTAAATCATAGTAAAAAAAGTAATTAAATTTTAATAATTTTCTGCACTTGATTTTCCCTCACAAATGTGACAATGCGCAGCTGAATTGTGGAAAGCAAGCAACATAATTATTGTTTTTAATATCAAAACAAATTCCCTCCCTGACATTTAGAAACTTCCAACCAGGGCCAGAGGAAAATTCATCTCCAGTTAAGAAATGGTGATCTATTGAGTATATAGTATTACTATATCTTAAAAATCTTTATATCTTATAAAATATTTAATTATGTAGTAGATCATGTAAATTAGTTTTTTTGTAATCTATTATATCTAATGCCATACACTATACTACAATAAAGGCATTGTTAATTGAAATAGATCCTTTTTATTTTGTATCTGTATTTTATTTGTATTTTGTTCTTAATGTGTTCTGTTTAACAAAATAGGAAATGTGTCAAAATCAAAATAGGACATGTGTCAAAGCAACAATGTGAGCGGACCACTCCTGCTATTGCATTTAAGGGTAAATCCATTTAAAGTACCTTTTTGTATTTTTTAGGTCACAGTATATGAAAAATATATTATTTTATCTATTAGTTATTTTTTAATATATGAAACATTTGCCTAATGCTGGTCACAGTAAATTTATTGTTCTAACTAATATTTTTATAAACTAAAATATATCATGAGACTATTAACATATTTTAGAAAGGGCTGTCTCCAAATGAAACCAGATATTAGTTTTAAATATATCAAAAATAATAGATGTGGGAATCTTTCAAACTAATCATTGGGTGACGTCTCACAAGTTACAATGACATAATTTAAGTAACACGAGGGACGTCACACAAGTGTTATATATATTGACATTTATATACTGTTGTTTATGGAATACAAAATTATTTAAGTTGCTTGTGTTTTTTCTCTTGTAATTGTGCTATTGAATATTTTTCTAACTGCATTTTTTCAAATCTATTTAATGTTTAAAGCTTTAACAATTTCGTGGTTCTCATTATTAAAATCCACATCAGCGTAAAATTTCAAGTTTGTAAAGTAGTAATCTAAATTGGTTTTAGCCATAAGTGTAAGTTTTGATTTTTTAAATCTTTTTATCTTTTTTATTTCATGATCTTGATTTGTAAAAGTTTTTATGTGTGTACTTGCTGGTCATATTTTGAGATAATCGCATACATTCTACCACGTATTGATTTTTTAGAAAAGTTATAATATACAAATATATAATGTGCGTGTATACACATTTGTCTATTTATGTGTATTCTTTTTTAAATTTGACATAGTAAATATCACAATGTCGTGTCTTGCATTGTTTTTCTTTATTATTGTAATAAAACATATTTTTATTTTTATAAATACATACTTATAATATATGCTCGTATATTGTCAAACTGCAGTCTACCTTCATATTTTATTAGCAATCGGAACAATACTATGTTATTTACAATACATAACTTGTTAAAATTATACTCAAACTATATTATAGGAAGTGTAAAAGCTGACAATTTATGCTTGCAAGTGTGTTTCTTTCTCTTTGCAGCATACCCGGTTTGTATGTCAAATTAAGGAGAAAGAACCGGACGTTGTGTTCCTCGGTGATGCGATTGCTCAGCAGTTTCAATTCACTGAGGTGACATTTTATTCTGTCATAGTTTACGCTAAATATAGAGCTATAAGAATATTGCAGACGATGTATATATTTTTAGGGACAACATAAAATCGGTCGCCTATATATAGAAATCAGTTATTTTCGGGCTCAAAAGTCTTGTTTCTCCACAAAGAGGCTGCAAACTAGGCGTAAAAATTTAATCATGGCATGATTACATTTCTTGTGTTTACATAATTCATTCACTTAGCTTTTGAAGAATATAAAAGTATAACCTAGTTAATTATTTGTATTACTATATTTTCACCGCAAAATATTGAAAATTCCTAATTTAGTATGCAAACATCTGGAATGGATTTTTTTTTTATATTTGTCATCGTTCCGTCGGTAAGATATCCGTGTTGCTTTGAGAAAAGGCTATCAGTCGCAATATGCTTGTCATCTCTATTATAATGTGGTTTATGCTACAAATGTCCTCTTTTAAATTTAATACTTATGTTTATATACGATATAGTGATATATTTTTCACCTGTATTTGACTAAATTTCAAAAATAATTTTAGACTTATTGCGACAGTTATATATTTTTGTCGATAGTGGAAAAACATTTCTTCTCAAATTGGAAAAATTATTTGAGTGTGTTGACATAAATTAACTTCTTAACTCAGTAGCTATATAGCATCTTTAATATATCAGTTTAAGAACCTAACCTTTAATTATATTGCTCAAAATAGTAATACAAGTAGATGCAAAACGTTTTATATTTTTTAAATCTAAAATAACGAATTTGCTGTTTGATTATTTATTGAACGTTGACTTAAGGATCTTATTGCATTCTATATTTGCCACGGGATTAAACAAATTAACAATTTGAAAAGTTTCCCATAGAAAGCTTATGATAAATTAGAACGGTCGAATTATTCCTCCAAATTTGTGAATGGCGATACACGTTTTTTAGAGTGATATTATACCTAATATAGCTATAACGATCTTTTAAGATACCTACCCATCCAAAAGTCTCTTTTCACACAGGTAGATCTCAAATAATAGGTATGTTATTAGACAAATTCCTATAGTATATTTTGATATGATGTTATATTAATACTGGTAAATTATTTAAATTCATTTATTCCACAAATATTGTAAAATGAACGACTATATTTCTATCCTTAAATTTAAAATATTTGCCAATTTTTTTATATGAAAAAACAATTTCTATGCAAAATACTTTAAACATTTTCAATTGCATGTAAAGTTTGATTAATCTAAACAGTGACTGTTTTCTACGAAAATAAGGGTTTTCATCAATAAAAATTGAATATATTGCTTTGAGAGCTCCCAGTTAGCCAATTTTCGTTATAGAATTGTTTGTTATCTTGAAAAAGTAACAATCCAAAACATAACATTGACTTACGGACCAAATGTGAGTCTACTGTAGTCCGAAGCTTGTTATAAGCATTGTATACACTATAATGGTATCGATTATAATGTAATTATTGAACCTATTTTATTGCTAATTCGGGCATTAATAATTATCAAAACAATAAGTTTCATATTCTGACGAGTATGTTCTCTTTCTGTACAGTCCTGGCGCAAGTATATTGAGCCGCTTCATTGTCTCAATTTTGGGATAGCTGACGACCGTACTGAAAATGTTCTCTGGCGGATTGAAAACGGCGAGATTGACGGTTTTCCACCAAAAGTAAGATTTAAATGAACGACCATAGACAAATTATTTATTCTTATTTATTCAGTTGTATATTTATTAATTAGAACCTACCTAAAACACTATTTTTAGTTTTATAAATTATATATTATGACTTACCCTGTATGCATATATATATATATATATCGGTTAATATGTACCTATATATAAATACTCGTATATACATCTATTTGGGTAAATTAAAGCCACCATTTACTCATATATTATAGTTTTTAGAATGTTTTGTATGAAAATTTTAGATTCATTCAAACTAACTTAAATGAATAAGAATCTAATTTTATATAGGAACCTATGTACATATTATATAGTTACTTTCGCCATACTTATATAGTTTTCTTAGAGTATAAAAAGAGCAAGACAATAGTGTCTGGAATTTATCAGTTCCTTTTACTAAGTCACACTCCTCATGCTGTTGTTAAATACAACGGTAATGTACGAACAGTTTAATGCAAATAATAAAGATTTAAGCATTATAATTTCCATAAATTGTTTAGATTCAGCTACTTTATCGAATACAGCTAATGTTGGAGAGATACGGTAATTTTGCTTCTAAAGCTTTATTTGTATTGGACTGTTGGTACACTGCTTTTGCATTTAACAGCAGTACTGAGGGTGTGAGCTACTACAAAATAATACTGTATATCTCTCCATATTAGTGTAGAGTAATCATTTATTTATACATATTATCAGAGTTCGTACGGTCAAATGAATAAAAAGTTAATGGGTGCTTTTTTTACAGGTTGTTGTGATAATGGTGGGTACTCAAAATGGCTCCAATACTGATGAAGAAATTGCTAATGGGATTGTTGCTGTAGTGAACGCAGTCTCTGCAAAGCAGGCTGAGGCAGAGATTATAGTTATGGTGAGTGACTCCAGTCCATCCATTCAGATAGTATGACCCCGCTTTGTAACTTCTATCATTATTCCTGTTAGTAGTATTTTCCTAGTTGCTTAATTTCTTCAAATTATGCCTTGTGTGAATTAAAAGTGGTTTCATATAATCGCCAAATTACAAAAATGCCCTATTCGCTCTATGGACTTATTTTTTAATATAAAACATTTTAATGCGACTGTTTCATTTTTTTTATTTATGACAAACTTTTTGTTTGTTTTAATGTAAAGTTCATGAAATATACAAAATGTGATTGCTATATTATACTTTATATATGTGCATGTTGGTGTAATTTACATCGGTTAATGTTTCAATTAAGTACATTAATCGATTTTTCAAAATATTTTTTGGTCGTTGAACCTTCATTTTTATCAGTTCATACCCTGCAAAGTTTATTAAGTTATTATATATATTTTTGTTTCTATGCAATCACACAGCTGATATAATCTTCTTGGACATAAGATAAAAGAAATTATTATGTCATGTTTTTGAATTAAAATTTTTTCCATGGTTTTGAGTATATTTTTCTAATAAAGTACTCCAAGTTTTAAATTAAGTACTGTAATATGTTGTATTCGGTGTATTCGATGTAATGACTAAACAAAATACTATATATAAACTTTTTGAGTTTATTTAACTTTTTCTTATGTTTATATTTATAAATAAAGTTTCTGTCACACTTCACCCCTCCATAAAAGGGCCTGCTACCCTGCGGCCGTGAGCCTAATCCGCGTCGGGATCGGCATGAAGCGGTCAACCGGCGGCTGGCGGCTCTTCTTAGCTCTCGAACAGGTGTTCTTCTTATCCAACCAGACTGGGAAAGCTTCCTGCAGTCAACGGGCGGTGGTCTGGTAAGTCATCGAGACATGCACGACTACCTTCTACCCACGGCCCAGGGCTACGCCAAGCTCATCGATCCCCTGCTTGAGGAGCTGCAGAATTGTCTACAGACCTGGGGTGGAGGGGCGGCTTTGCCCTCAGCGGCCGGGGATGAATAATTGCACTCATTCTTTTTATTTGATTCTTTCAATTCCGCCATAACTCTACTTTAATGAGGATAAAATTAATTTTATTTCACTTTTAATATTTGGAATAAGATGTTAATTTGAAATATTAGAAATAACTAGAAAGTAGGGTAACATTGTTCTCGTAATATATTTTTTAAGTTGAGCCTTACCAAAGCCAAGGGCTTTTGGAATATATTATAATTGTTGAGTTCCTAAATGAAGATTCTGAATTTATCACGACTTGTTATCATACAATTTATTAGCAATGATCTATAGACATGATTTTGTATATAATCAACTTGATCTCGTCTGTGGAAAGTTAAAGAAATTATGTGTGGTGCCACTTTATTATTTATTTCTATATTTTGCTTTAGAGTAGTTACACAGTCGATATCGATATTGTTATTGACTTACTAAACTAAAGTAAAGCGTAGAAAATGTCGATAATATGGCGGTGCTCATAATGTTACACTACTTTTCATAGATTTCTGATTTAGTTGACAATAATTATAATTATAATTCAATATCTCAACAATAAACTCCTAAAGTGAACTATTATATAAGTTTAAGAAACATAAATTCCAAAATAATTGAAAAATTGTTTGTCTTGTGTTAATATTTTTATTTAATTTCCATTTATTAGCAGTTACTGCTCACTTTGTAGAGCAGTTTTCAAAATTATTTAAAAGTAAATTTTATTATTTTGAATCGAAACATTGGATTCTATCATTTTTTTAATTTAAAAACAATTAAAATGCAATATCCGCTAGCATCTTTTATTATTTTTAATTGCTCTTTACATGGACCTAGAAGAAATACTAGAAACATGTAATGTATTTAACAGTTAATTGATACGCTTCGTTTATGACATTTTATTTTTATCATAGCAATAGCATTCCTGTTGTTAGGTTTGCCCATCACGCATTCAACAACAATATTCTGCGTTTTTATGAATCTCCATCTTGATATCACTGTTTTCAACTATTGTATTACACTCTATATATCTGACAATCAGCCTGTTACGATTCCAAACAGAATTGAGGCATAATTTATTGTTTCGTTTCCATTATTTGTTCCTTTTTTTCAGAAATCTTGCATTCCCCTGTTATTATTACTACATCAAATATTAATATGTCTCCATTATACGAATAATATATTTATTACAAACATTTGAATTACTTGTAATATTAATCATAAGGGTACTTTGTACTTTTGATATTTAATTTGAAGCTTGTTATATATTAGGCCTGGTTTTATTGTCATTTCAATTCATAAGTTTTGTGTATTTTGATCGATATTTATTGTGGTATTCGATTTATTGTGAAGGATTTCATAATTTTTGTTAAATCTTTTTTAACTAAAAAAATATCGTTATTGATATCTTTTTTGTCTTTACATAATAATGTCTCATAATTTAAAAGTGTTTCTTTTTATTTGAGATCCAATGTTTGCTGGTAATGTAAACACATTTTGTGAAATTCGTATGGTTTATTGAAACATTGTTTTAAATATTTGGGTATATACTACTAATTTGCAATGTAATTTTAATGTAAGTATTTATGATCCAGAAATAATATGTTTGATTGTATTAATTTTCCAAAAATGCGTGCATTACATACCACTATTTATTAAATGGCTATTTTACCAGTCATGGCGTCTTTATATAAAATTTCTTTCCAGATTTCTATGATATCTCTATCGAATTGGGTAAACCAGTAGTATATTAAGTTTTGCGGCTTAATCTATATGTTTTCTGAAGTTTACAAATAAATATATTATATAGGTTATCTTCAATAATCTATATTGTTAAAGCTAACTATTCATTAGAAAATGTTCTAAAGATTTCTCTGTATTTGTGGACATCAAAAACCTATATATAACCCCTGATTAACAATGAGTGCCTGGTTATGCAGTACTCGTATTCTATAATACAGCCACTAATTACAAATTATCAAGCAATATTCTTCAAACAAATCCACATACATCTTCCTATATTCCAAACATGCCTCTTATGCCAACAATTTTATTTACTAAATGTATTCCATAATGTGCACTAGGCGAACATTAATGTATGTATGGGTTTTGTTAAAGTCGCTTTTTTATTTGGAAACTTGTAAAGGTTGGCACATGCGCTTTTTGTATTTATGTATTATAATTTATTTAAATGTATTCGGTGAACAACATTTAGGTAAATTGTTTTTCCTTATTCTTTTCACTGGGTGTGTTATTTATTATACACGATTATGTAATATTTACTTCATAAATACAAGAACTTTATTATTGTATCTATAATTTGTTCGTTTCTCTTTGCTGTTAGTCAGTTTTTGGATAATGTTAAATCCTTAATTTCTATCATAACTTAAATAACTAGTAGTCCGTGTTTCAATTTATTTGGTTGAGAACTTATAGATCTACAAGAGTGGGTACAAAATGGGGATATTCCCCCCCCCCCTCCTCCTCCCTGGCCGTTCTACTGTTAATCTTAATATTATTATCAAATAGGATCAATATTATTGACACATATAAATATTAGGAAACATAATTATGCACCACATTTTATGTAGATAGCTTTGTTTAATGCATTCCACTAAATTTTTAATAAAACTAAATCAATAATAAAATTGTATATCACCCAAAATCCAGTGGTCCATTATTTTAAAATATATACTTTAAATTGAGATGTTTATTGATCATAAATATTTACAACATATCAAATGTTTGCATTCGATCTGTTAGAACTATCAATTATACCAATTGGAAATCTAAATTATAGACATAAAATTTCACTAATTAATGCTAGACGATCATTTAAAAGTTAACAAAATCTAAAAATGTATACAACTTTCAAACAATTACAAACGTGGCACATACCTGGTAATTATAATATGTAGTATTACTTCAATATGCATTTTTTAGTTATAAAATGTGTGCCGATCAATGGGTAAGTGACCATTTATTTATTCTTGTGTAAAAAGTTTTAGTTTTATCTGTATTTTAATCTTAAAAATATTGATTTAAACTAAATTCATTATTAAAACTTTCTTAAGCCTTAATCTGTTTAAATCAGCTTCAGTTAATCGTAATCTTCTTCGAAGTGGTTCAAAATTATTTTTTGATAATATTACGTTTACGTATAGAAATTACTCATGCAGAAATTTGTTGCCCCATATGAAGTATTTTTGATTAAGTTACATAAAATCAGAAGTAAATAAGTTTTTTTTAATAGCTGGTATAGTTAGTTTTAACTTACATACAAAGTATAATCTTTGTATTCTAAAGAATATTCTAAATAAACACTTATTATAATGAAAGCCAATATTAAAAACTTTGTACAATGATTAAGACTGTCTTTAAATTTTCTTAAGAGAAACAAAAGTTTTAAGAAAGTATAATAAGAAATACAAGTTTTAAGAAAGTTTTGGAATAAACAGTTTACTACATTGGTTTTATAAAAGTTTAAAGACTAAGATGAAACTAAGACTTTTCACTAACAAGATAGGTTGAATGCAAGTTAACTATGAATCATCTTCATCATTAATTATAAAACGTATTTTTCGGTCGAGTTCTTTTAGGTTAAACGAACACAAAAGTGAACGTTTGTTGTTTGTTGATCTTTTGGCTTTTCCTCCAGCTCGACCCTTTGCATATTTCAGAGACTTGATGGTCTCTTCTTCAATTAATCGATCCGCTGGAAGTACATCAGTATATAAACGTCAAATCACATCTAAAAATGCATTAAAATATTTATTTGAGGCTAATATATATAATTCAAATAATACAAATTTAGTTAATATTTTATTACCCCTAATACATGTAAAGATATGTAATTTGTTTGGAAAAACAAAATGTCTAATTTAAAATCCAGAATGTTAACAAGAAGACCACTCATTTGAATATTTCTAACATCGTGATTAATTACTAAATATAAATGAAATATTTTAGTAAATAATAATATATATACAGATAAATAATATTTAAAAAAGCAATGTAAGTAATCAAATAAGTACAAATTCAATTTATCCTCGTTTAGAACCATTGTATATCAATCAGAAGATTACATAATTGCTTAAACATACAAAAATAACTCTATTTACGACTATTTTAGCTGAATTATCAAGGTATATATGCGTATACTACAAAAGCAAACTATTTAATCAAATTTATGGAAAAAATCTGTTCTTAAAACACATTTTTTCGCAGTACAATACGATTACAAAATGAGCATTTAATTTTGTGTTAACAAACGTACAATAACAGTAGTTTATTAATACAAACCTTTATATACAGCGAATAAAATGGTTTTGAACGACATCTCCAGCTCCAAAAACTTAGATGGTGGAGCTCGATCCTTTACCCCCTTTCCGGAGTAATTAACGATAATCTGTAAGTAGTTCGTCATTATTGCCTCAAGTTACTGTATTATGTAGATCATGTGTTGATATAAATTAAGTCAGTTGAAGAAATGCTTGTTGATTAATTATTAAATAAGGCATGTTATTAAAAAGATAAATAAGCTGTGTAGTTGCATGATATTATTGAATGGAAACTTAAAGTTATATCTTTTAGGAATACGAAACTTGGTTGTAACTCATTATTAACAAGTTTTAATATAAATAGGGAGATAGCATGTATCAGAATTATAGTTATAATAATATCGACGTATTTCAGCATAAGGAAAACCATTAACCGATTAAGCTTTTAGCAATTGTTTTTACAATTTATATAACTTTGATTTTCATTCATACAAAGAAATATTTCATGCAAAAAATTATTAGAATGTTAGAAAATAAATCGCTATAAAAACAATGCATCCATTACATAAAATAAAGCACAACTTAAAGAACAATGGAAATTATCCAGCAAGAAAATGGTATTATATATATAAATCCGAATTAAAAAACACAAAAAAATTTCAATTAATAGCAATTAATGGCTATTAGTCACAGCAATAAACTGCTTCATATAAATAAATATATTTTCTCTATAGAAAAGAACTAACGGCTATCTCAACAATAATATAATTTCTAATTCAGTAACCTTTTTCCATTTTTAGTGTATTTCGTGTATAATAATAGTCATATTCATGTTTTAGTGTATATTTTTCATTTTATATATTTATTTATTAAGACTAGCAATTACACAGATATCTAAAAACATAATTTTTCCCTCTATTATTCAGAGTCAGCTGTTTTGATATAATCTTTTACCGGCATAAATAAATAAATATAGAAACATAAATCAAAAACCAAAACCTACGAAGCAACCATCTTCGACACCATTAGTTCGAATATTCTCAAAATATTCCTCACAGATGGAAAGAGGTTTCCACTTCGGACCCAAATTTGGAAACCCGCGATCATTTCCTTAATTCTGAACACATCTTAATTCTGTGTTATTTCACAACTTGTGGTTTGTTGCCCTCATATATTATTATTATTATTATTATTATTATGTTCTACCATTTAAATAAAGTTTTTTTAAACTCAAGTAATTAAAAATAAAATTCAAAATTTGTCTAATATTATTTTTAAGAATATTTTTAAGAATTATTTAAGAATATAATAAAACATTCTTAATTGTGACGAGCATAAGTATGTGGGTTAAGCCTATGTGTACTTTATTCTAAGAGTTTAAGTTAACTTTTAGTTCAATTATTATGATAAAAACAATAATCAAAACACCAATAAATTATAACTACTCACAATTAAATTTGATATCTATGAACGACTTCTTGCAAAAAAAAGTGTATTACATATAGAAATATATGTGTATAAGACCGTTTAGTACACGACATAATTCACTTTTTGTACATTTTGGATATAAATGGCGCGTAGGAAGTCAAATAAATTAAACTCCCTAATCTCTACTTTATTAATTGAATTCGTCAAGCTTAGTTTAGATGTAAAATCTTTGGTGTCTTAGATTTATAAGAATTTTGAATATCGGATATTTACCTTTCGTCGAAATCGGTAGAGTCTCTGTCTCAGTGAAAATATTCTGTAAGAATAAAATAATCTCGTAATAACAAACGGCTGAATGGATATAAAGATATTATTAGAGATACATATTAAGCAATGTACTACATATGTATATAATTTTAAATAGAAATATGGTCTTAACTGCATACTTTTGATTAATTTATTGAGTTTATGGATTTTCTTTTCTAGTACCACTACAAGTAAACTACATCCCACGAAATATGAGAAGTAATGATTAATAACTTTTAATAAATTATAATAGTCTTAACTTAATTAAAATCTAGAATCATTTCTCATTCATCATTATACAGTTCCTCAAAAGGAATATATATACTGATGTATGTGTAACAAAAACTAAATTAAAATATATTTAATATATGTACATATATAAAAATCATTTACGAAATATATAAAAGCGATTGACGTTGTAATTAATAATGCTTTATATTTTCGCTGAGTAAAACAAATTACTTTTTCGCAGTTGGGCCAACGCATATTTTTACGTCAATAATACCCCTCAAGATATGTTATACTAATTTTACTTTAGAATATTTATTTACTTGACAATCACATTTTATATGAAATGAATAGTTTTTTGTAAGAAATTAATATTTGATATTCAGACAACCCGTTGGGCCAACGATAGGCAAACTTCTCTGTTTCCATTTATTGGGACGTTTCCTATCTAAGAAGGAACTTATCTAGGTTTATTCTGCCCACATTAGATCTATTCTGGAATACTGCTTCGAATTATTTGTTGGTGTTAACGGCCTTCAAACAATGAATCTTAAACTAATCCAAAAATATACCACCGCATCATATGTGGTAACTACTGTCATGGAAACTGTCTCCCTCCACTTGAAGCTAGACGTTCGAGCAGGAGTATAAAGCTTTTCCTTGAAGCTGGTTCGGATCCCGAGAATTCGTTATATAGACTTATGCCGCATAGACTAGTTTATTCAGGACATTTCAATGTTTTGTAATGTATAACTGCCAAACGCCAAAAAGTATTTATCCCTTTTTCTATTATTTTAGTCTCTAACATTAACTACCATTAAGACGTTTACTATGTTTTATTCATAACTTTGTACATTTATGTACTTACGTGTATTTCGTTTACATTTGTGTGCCCTGTATTATTCGCACAATTTGTGTTATTTATTTTTATTTCTATTGTGCCCCTGGTGTACAACTTTTCTATGCATTCAATTGTGCTGTATCGGTATTTTATTGTGATTCCTATTCATTCAATACGCACTTATTATTATTATCAATGCCTTAATTCAGCACAATTCAGCTCGTTATAGCCCGACGCCTAATTTGCGCAGCAGCATTAAGCTAATTATATTGATTGATTAAAATAGGATAATTACTAATTGGGAAATTTGGACCCCACGCCAGAAATACTCCCTGGTCCAAATCGCCTGGAGAAAATGAACCCTCGGTCTAAACTTCCTCGGTAAAATGGTCCCCTATAGGCAAATTAAACCCTCAAAAATTGTAAACTAGGTCAAAATAATTTTGACTGATTAAATATCAATATTATATTATATTATTATTTATATTATTATATTTATATAAGATAATATAAGATTTATATTGTAATATTAAACGTATGACTAACTATACCTTATCTCACTTCTCCTTACTAATTGTTCTGAACAAACCCGATTACGTAATCTTACTGGAATCAATATTGTTGCACTATGCTTTATGAAGTATGTTCACTTCACCTTACTTATTATTGTATAGTAGTTTAGCTCAATGTACATCAGTTTAATAGTTGTCTATATGCTAAGGGTGGGGGGCCAAATTTTGACATTTTGACTGAAGATTAGAAATATTAGAATAAGAATATTAGAATAATAAGAAGATTAGATTGACTGTAGCATATTAAAAATTCATATATAGATGCATAAGTAATATGTTTAGTTATTGGTATCTAAATCGAAAAATTCCTAAAAATAAAAAAATATATATTTAAAAAGTCATGGCAATGGTATGCATTGCATTATTTTCTTACTATTTTATATGAATTAGCTTATTATTTATAATAACTAGACATGCATTTATGTAAGTTTCATTGCTTCTTGTTCCATTGCAAAGAATGTTTTATTATTTTGAGAAATTTTGCAGATTAGATATATTATACATGTTACTTAATTAAATCTTGCCGTCCTTTTAATATTAATTTATTTAATCGCTGTACTTCATTAATTTTGAGGATCGCGTTTCTTGGCTTTCTTTTTACGACGCTGTCGTTTTTGTTTTGATATTAATTACTCTTTTCTTTAAATACTGTATTATTAACATATATGGAATTTAGTATATGCAACGTAAATAACATTTTTTAATTATATAAAAAATTGTAATACAGTGCAACAAATTTTCAGAAACTAAGGCAAATAATGCACACGTTTACTAAAATTGTAATTTAAAGATATACATTTTTATAAACTTGACTGTTTACACTTTTTATAAGGCAGGGATACTCGTGGACTGTTGAACCGAATCGTTCTAAGGAATCAAACTCTCTGCTAGAAGTTTGTCAGACAGAAATTGAAGCACAAGTGCATAATAGAGGATTGTATAAAATATATCTCGCTATATTCCACAATATGCTTGGGTAGCCTATAGAAAAAATTGGATTAAGTTTTATCTCTGGGGATTCATTTAATAAAAGTTAAAATGAATCTTAACATAAATCTTACGATTTTATTTTAAAAATAACATTTTGGTCATATAGCTAAGCTTTCCTTAAGTTTAAAATTTTATACTTACGAAATCTTAAGAAAAGTGTTTTTATAAACAATTTTAATTGATTCTATTTTTATGGTTATCCAAAGATTTTAATCAAGATACGCTCGTAAAGAAAGGGTTAAAGTTATAAGAGAAATATAGGTACCAGTTTAAATAAAAATATTTGTAAATTATAAAATTTGTAAAAAACATTGTAAATATTTATTGAAGGCCGGCTGCGCCGGCTTTCACCTCATATTTCGTTATGAAGGGTGTCTCAAAATTTGTAGACATAACCTCTGACGCTTTTGGAAGCTGGGCAATCAGATTTTAGCATGAGTTTCTCTTTCTCCAAATAAGTATTGCTATCTACCACATTATTGTTTACATAACGCAA
>JAYRBW010145021.1:0-36690 GCA_036023295.1 Invenusta paracnida | reverse complement strand
AGCTTGAGTTAAAACACTTTTCGCCATGTTTTTGGCCAGTTAATAATAATAATTTAATCATTTTAAAAAGTAAATACTATAAGACTTAAAAATTGTAAAATAATTGGCATCAAAAAGATAATAGATAATTACTATAATGAACAAAATAGATAATAATATGCAGATATAAAGTAACTATACAATACCAAAACCTAATTTTGAAAAGACATTAAAGATATGTATATTGAATTATAAATATACATAATATATACATATAGTTAAAGACTAGGTATACTATCTGTACTATATATATAGTTCGCTAATATACTTAACATTATGTTTCGACAAATATATTTATAGAAATTAATTGTATATAATTTAGTACACACCTTTTTCAAAATCTGCAACTGCGCACTTCACATTAATTTCCTCGCCAGCTAACTGTCGGACTGCTTGAAAAACTGCCTTGTAGTCACGTTTCCGTTGCCTGGACATGAGCACTAAAACTAGGGGAACTTGTTTAACACAATCCCCCATGTGGATAAAACAGTGTATCAAAAACAGTTGTGTAAACGGCTGTTTTACCACTTTGAATGTGCCATCCAAAAACCAAGATTTTGCAGTGGAGAGGGTGGTTATCTGGGAGTCACTTGCAAAGATCAGATGATGTTGGGTGTCAACTACCACTGATTCCCGCAGAAAATTAGGCCCAATAAATTCCTCATCAACCTATAGGAAAAGTAAATACAATATTATTGGCATGGATAAATAAGTATTTAAGTGGCTATAGCAACTGAACTGTGAATATATCTTATCAATTATGAAATTATCACTGAAAGAGTTGATATATTGTGTTATTAATACATTCTCTTTTGCTGCTAGTATTAAGTGGATTAAGTGGCTGACTGAACTGTGATTGCATAATCTCTACAGAAATACATATTACAAAAACTGTAATATAGATATTAAAATTTGTGTTTGATATTCCTGTTCCACACATTCGGTTTATGCAATAAACCATAAATGTTGACACATTCTCAATCTATCTACATTTTGAACTTGCTCCAATAACCATGTACTCATGGCATTATACTTACATCAAAATTTAACTCTACTGGATCTTGAGCCCTTTGCTTCTGACACTTTCTGTTAAATTGGCATTTGAGATAGTCCGGTCGAACAATATTGGGTGGCACCTCTTCATTCTCTGGTAGATGGTTCAGCAGAACTTGGTGTATTACTGCGCTGGAGGAGACAAAATTGTTCCCTTTAATAAAATGCATTTTTAAATAAGGGTGTGAATAAATAAAATATGAAGGGTGTAGGGGGGTCAACCCCTACCTAAGTATTCATAGACTGCTTATTTTTTTAATTTTGTTTTTATTCTATATAGATAATGAAAGCTCGATTTTTTTTAGTGTTACATGTGGTTTTATACTTCTTATTTTAAAGTAACCCATTTATATGCATTCTTGGTAATGAAATCTCAAATTGCTTCATGCTACACATAGTTTTATACTCTGCTGACTACATATAGCAATAGTGCCCCCTACCCATTTTTGTTGATATTAATTATTGATACTTACAAATTTTATGGGAAAGTTTGTGGCATTATGAATTTTTATAATGAAAATTTATGATCCACAAGCTCCATGATAAACAGCTGGCAACAATGCATACTTTTTTGGCTTGCTTCATGAAAACTGAAAAGGTTCCTCAGTTGCCTAACAAAATTGTTAAGCTCAAGTTCTCAGACTGATGATCTTCTACCCAAAAAAAGACATGTTTATTGGCAACAATGTTAAAAACCCTGTCATTGTGACATTTTTAGAGACAACTCAAAGTACACACACAAAGAGGCAGCATACATGGTACAAAAACTACAACTGAATAACTCAACTCTAATATTGTTGTTACTATTGATCCACTTGCTAAGGGGCATTCTGAAACTTTTTAGACAATTTCATAATCTGGCCAAATATTTTGAGTGGTTACTTCCAACTGAAACTGGCATGTCCATGGAAATCACGAGGTTTAATGTTTGACACTGACCTCCCCAATACAGATGACTTAGTGACATTTTGGATATATTCTCCTCAATTGAAATGGTATCCCCATCTTCAGCATATAGTTTTTAGTTCACTCTATGTTTCATGGACCAAGAGTTAAATCTGTTTTTATTTCCATGGACTATATTATGCAAACCAAATCAGGTAACATGAGTTTATCTACATTAAGTTCTTATATGACTACACAATATTTTTTGAAATCAAGGAATACAACAGCTGTTCAATACTTTCGATGATCAGATGTCCATCATTCTCCTATTGATTGCCCTATTTGTAGACATCTAATGACTGCAGCATCACATGCAAAACATTGCTGGGAATCTTCTCAAGCTGAGCTTTGTTCAAAGGAAAATGAGATTCCATTATTAAAAGTCCCTGGCATCAGCTCTATTGTTCAAACAAAAATGAGTGACTAAAGCCATTAAACAAACAAAGCTCCATGCTAAAAAACAAAAACTATCAATTTAATTATTTTTTGATAGGCACTAATATCTGATAATTTTCATATTATAATCACATTTGAACTTTAGCTACTCATACTCTGTTCTACAATTCTTTAGCTACTCATACTTTGTTCTACAATTCTTTAGCTATTCATACTCTGTTCTACAATTCTTTAGCTACTCATACTCTGTTCTACAATTCTTTAGCTATTCATACTCTGTTCTACAGTCTACAGAATATATTGATGGCAAAATTCCTTATTATGACTGTAACCATGTTTAAATTTGATTATCCATTACTGCTGTTATTAAGTATTGTCATATACCAACATTACATACATTACATATGTACTCCATATCTTGTCATTAATTTTGAAATATTTTAGAGATTATTTTACATTTCAACTACATTACAACAATACAAAAAAATCAAACATTCATTTTTATTGCATATTTTATATCTGTATACACATAGCACATTTAAATAATTACCTGCTTAGCATAACTGCATAGATTAGATAGATAGAATACACAACTCATGGCTAGTGGTACATAAGTTCACTTTACATAATATTTCTGGCATTTAGTACGCACTCAAGGTAGTGTGTAGAAAGTTATTTCAATAAGGTAGAACAATGCGCAAATTAGAATCATTATGGAAAACACAAGATTGTATTTCTTTATGATTTTTATATATATCAGGAATTTATTAAATATGGTAAAAGGTATACAGAAGTATCTTTCCTTTTTTACTAAAAAGATTACTTATCTGTTATCATTAAGTAGATATTTCAATATTTTCTCATTTATATTTAAAAATTACCTCAAATATATCCAATCTATGCAATAAAATATTATACTATACTTACTTTATAAATCTTCATTATAATATTTATTATACATAAAGCCCCCTAAAAAAGCCAAAAAAAATGTTTGCACTTTGCACGAATTACACTTTGTTTGCTTCACTTGCTTGTGATGAGTTTGAGTGCTATCAGTCTTAGATGTGAATTTTCATCCTTGAAGCATTGACATGCCTGTTAAAAAAAAGTATGTATCTAATCATTAACTTGATGCTTTTTAGTGGTAGATGTGTATTATTGTCCACAAAAAATATATAATCATTGGTAACAAAAAAATATGTATATTTCTTTTTTTTAAAGATAAAAAACTACTTGTCCCTATAGTCTAGTAACAACAGTTATTATTTATCTGTGAAAAAATTTAATTGTCCATGGAAAATTAGTCAGCCTTTATTTTGAGCACTGTTATTATTGGGATGCATAATTGGGGTTAAACCAATCTAAGATTCCAGATTGGTTGGACTAATCTAAGATCAGGTGGCATTCCAGATCAGCCTGCAACATATATATATATACATGTTTATTAAAATCATTTAATTAAAATTTTAAACACTTTGTAATAGAAAATTATGAAAAACTAACCATAATCACCTTAATCAAACAGGAAAATGTCAAAATATAAAACATAGGACTTCTATACTATGTCTTATAACCAATGTTATAAAAAGTAACACACTACAAATCTTATATGATTAATTAATTATATTTTAATTTATAAAAGGTATATACAAACTTTATCAAATACTGATACATTTAGTTTATTTGTTTTTTTAATCAATATTTATATAATGGAATAATTATATATATGTATATTAATATATAAATATTCAACTATCATTATAAATAATTATAAAAGTCCAACTTTTTATTACAATATTTCAGTCATTGTAGCTGTATAAATATCAAAGTATTTAAATAATAATAATCATTTAATATACCTAGCTAGTATAGAATAGACATGCAGCTTTCTGATACTTTTATATAAATGCACTATAGTAAAAACAGTTGATCAAAAACATATATTAATGATTGATTGATACAGCTATAATCTTATATAGAACAGCACAATATTGAGACAGCTGCTTCAAATATAATAATTACAGTAATAAACTAATATAAATTTCTATATCTATGTTTCCTAATATATAAATTAGCTATTGTTATAACATTATGCTTTTTCAATTTCTATTCTTAATACCTATTCAATTTCATTTTATAAATAGTTTAAATTAAATATATATGTACATTAAATTTAATTAGCATGTTACAAAAATTGATGAGTATAAATTATAATATTTCAATATATAATATTCAATAAGTTTTGCATATAGCCTTTTGAGAATTTTTAGAAAAATTCTAATATGATTTGATATCTCTATAATATGATAGAGTTTATATGTGGCACTTTGTGAATGAATTAATATTCAGATTTTCATATTAGTTTATTATATGGTATGATTTTGATAACTGTTTACTCATATACCATAACTTATTTAGTATAACATTTCTATTTATTTTGTCAAGCAATATATACAAGCATAAAATGTATACTTAACTTGCATATTATAGACTGAGTAGATATACATATTTCATGCTATTATTATATGATACACAATACTATATAATATAGTATACCATAATAGTATATAATAATGAAATTATATATACATATAAATTAAAACCATATATATATATAATATCTGTGTATGCCAATATAAATAAAGATACTGTTATAATTTGTGAATTTGTTTTAATATTTTAATTTCATTACTTCTATTTTGTTACCACATTCAACTTATTTATTATCTGCTTATTGATATATTGCATGTTTCTTATTTCACACATTAATTTATATTCTCTATGATAACTGCTAGTTACTTACATTTCATTTTTAATACAAATTATAATCTCCTATTGCTTAGACATATTTTGCAGTGTCTTCCTATAATTACAATTACAATTAATATTAATATAATTATTTCATTTACTACAATTTCAACACATCAACATTTATTTGATTAATATAGTTATTATTTATTAGCAAATGTTTGTGATAAATATAGTTAACAGTAGTACAAAATATTTTATTAAATTAGTTTTGTTACACATTATATGTTTTTAGTATCTTATATTAAAGACTTGTAAATAAATTGAAAAATGCATATAAAGATTTAATGTTTTTATATATGTTTAACCCATTATCAGATTTGATGAAATGAAACTCTAAAAAATAAAATGCTGGCTGCAAAATTCATGAATATAAAAAAATAACTAAAAACAAAATTAAGTATGGCACATTTACTATAAAATTATTTTAGCAGTATAAATATTATTCCTAAATATTCATACTATGAAATATAGATGTCCATAATAATAATATCTAAAACACATTATTTGTCCGTCATCAATATTGATATAGCAATGTCTATAATTCTATAATGTAATCATAACCATTGCTTATATTTAATATGAACAAAATTCAAAATACAGCCTTGTAGAAAAGGTTTATGCTTTATTTTGTATTTTTATAATTGATTAACAATTTTTATAATTATATGTATAATTATATTTATGATTCAAATTAATATTAATACTTATATCTTTAGGCCAACTATCACTGGCAAAGTCACAATGTCAAGCAGAGTGGTGTGGATGACATGGTTCTCTTACAAAGGATTAAAGAGGACGCTATTAATGAAAACCTTAAAAAACGTTTTAAGGACAACTGTATTTATGTAAGTGGCAAGATTCATTGACAATACTGTTTTGTCTCATAAAAAATGTTTATTATTCTATTTATTCTTCTGCTGGTGTATAATTTTGCTTTTCTTTTTAATATTAGACTTATATTGGACCCGTATTGATTGCTATAAATCCATTCAAAGAACTTCCTATCTACACCCCAAAAGAAGTGGATATGTATCAAGGCGCAGTAAGTGCAAATAAAACTATAATTAACAAGTTTGAAATGTAAGTACTCATAAAAGAATAATATTACAACTGCAATTAGAGATTTGTATAAAATATAGCATTACCTTGGTAAATGCATAAACATAATGCAATAATTTGATATAAGCATTGTTTTTAAAGTTTTAAATAGAATAAAATTTACTAAATATTATTTTTTACATTGCAACATTAAGGTACGTTACCATTAGGTACCATACTTTAAGAAAAATACAAACTGTTGTTATTATAAAGTAAAATATTACATGATTAAAAGAGTTTAATTAAATAGTTTTTAAAATTCATTTAGCTCATAAATGTATACTTATTCAATACAGTATATTTAGTAATGTAAAAAGTATACCTAGTACCTAAAAATAAATGAACTCATAGATTCTCAAAATTTGTTTCAAAATTTTCTCATCCTCAATGAAAATATGCTGGTCGGGTTTGGTTATAATTAATAACTTCTAAACTACTTTTTATGCATCACTGATATAGTTATACTCATTATAAAGACAAAGAGACAATAAGTTAATCGAATAGGGTAACATAGATTAAGGAATAAAATATTTAATACATTTTTGTCATGTAGGTATATCAAAATTATTAAACGTGTTTTCTAATTTTATTAACTAAGAGAACGTTTTCTTTTAATAAATGATAAACACAGTCTCCCAAATTGTGTTAATAAATTAAGTAGCGTTAAGCTTTATGTTATTATTCAATTCAAACATTGATAAAAACTATCATAAATTACTTATAATTTAACGTGCTATTATCTATTTTTTATTGTTCTAATTAATTCACTGAAGATTAGTATTGCTTTTTTTACAGCATACTGTTTTTCATATTGTATCTATTTATTATTTAAGGCACAATACATTTAGTTTTGCTATTCATTCTACATGCTATTTTGTTATTTATAAATTACATTATCAACAATTTTAAACAATATGACTTTTTTAAAGTTTTGTGTGTAAGATAAATAAAACTATATATATACATATATCTAATTATTTCACTCTAACTAAGAAAATTTTAATATTTTTCTATATTGTTAAGGTCAAAAACATTATAATAGTTCAATTATCTTTAGAAGAAACCTTGTCAATTTAATAATGCGAACATATATATGTTTAATCAAATATAAATAATTAGGTTACTGTTTTTGTAAAATATTTTTTATTTTTCAATATCTTTCATTTTAGGGGTCCTATGAAAATCCACCACATATATATGCACTTAGTGATGCCATGTATCGCAACATGCTAATTGAGATGGAGAACCAGTGTGCTATTATCAGGTAACTAAAATGAATTTATTGCAAAGTTGTCAAGGCGTTTCTCACATCTTAAACTATATATTTGAGTTATATGTTTCTACAAGGTTTAAATATAGGAAATAGTAAACGGTTGTGAGCCGGTAAATTAATTCGAAATAAAAAGTCTTTATCTGCGGCAAGTAAAAATTGATATATAGAAGTATGGTTTTACTATATTTTTATATTATAGTTTTACTTGCCCTAGATAAACTTTTTATTTCGAAATACAATCTTTGTTTAGCATAACTATAAGCTATAACATATATACATAGTATACAGTTTTGTTTATACACCGTTGTATATATAAATAGATAAAGCAACATTAAATGGAATTTATTATATTTATTATAAAGCAAACTAGGTTAAGCTTTCACTTTTAGCTAAATTGTTTTTTTAAATAAATATAGTTGATATATATGTATGAATGTACACTTTAAACATATTTAAGTAACAGTAACTTACCCTTACACTATTGAATGTAAGCGTAGTTATTCAGACTTGTACTATATTATGAAGAAATCCTTGGAGAATGGCCATAAAAAGAATTCAATTCTCAGTATAAAATCTCTTTATTAATAAACAAATAGCGTTTTGCATTGTATATTTTTAATTGAGTTGCCACTGAATGTGATGGTCCTTGTTTAAAACTATTTTAACACTATTTAGTGGAGAAAGTGGTGCAGGGAAAACGGTATCAGCAAAGGTGATCATGAATTACATCTCTAAGGTGTCTGGAGGCGGCGGACGTGTTGAAGTAAGCGGAAACAAACTCAGTAACTTTGGTTGTTTGATAAATTATATTATTATTAAAACTATAGTGCTAGTTTTGAACAACCGAAAAAGACTTATGTAATATACGAGAATGAACTAAAATTCTAATAAATTCTAATTTAACTAATATTTATATTATTAAAAAACGAAATAATTATGAACGTTCGTTAACAGAATTTCTTGAATTATAATAAGTTGTTTTTGTTTATTTAATAGCTGACCTTGTTACACTAAATTTTATTGATTACAGTCGTATCTATATTTATGTTCTGTTTAAACTGTATTAGTAATATAATTTCTGCCTTTTAGGTTTTATGTGTTCCTATGTAATTGTATATATCTTACTTTACAAAAAAGTTTGTGTTGTATATAGATTTCATTAACAACAAAATAATACATGTTCTGTGTGATCTCATTAGGTATGCGATTTTTTTTTAGTAAATATCAATTATAATTTTTCTGTCTAACGCAAATTTTCTTTATAATGTATTTTTTATATTATTTATTTACAAATTTAATGCATTAAATAAATCACTGTTTTGATCAAAGATACACTCTATGTATGACTACCATTACTATGTATTTAATATTTTTTATTATGTCTAAAAAACACAAGAATTGTAGAAAACACGGTTATTATTTCTTTCAGAAAGTAAAGCAAATTATCATGGAGTCCAATCCTTTACTGGAAGCTTTTGGAAATGCCAAAACAGTTCGAAATAACAATTCCAGTCGTTTCGTGAGTATTAGTATTTTAAATCATATTGAACTCATTTGGTTTTATTTAATTCACTCAGTTGAAACATATTTTTATGCATTTTAATTCCATTTATATTCTGCCATTGCACATAATCTTCAATAAAAATATCCATTTCCAAATAACAATAAGAATCAAAAGTATAATTATTAATATTTCCTCTATGTATAGCTAGCAAAGTTTTAATCTATTTAGTTTAATTTGTTATACTCTGATGTAACTTTTCTTATATTTAGAGTTTTTCTTTTTTAGGGTAAATATGTCGAAATTCAATTCAGTCGCGGTGGTGAACCTATCGGAGGCAAGATTTCACAATTCCTTCTGGAAAAGGTAATTATACTGCCTTTTCGTGTTAATTATATATAGAAACCTTTATTTTATCGAATTTTATATATTCTTGCTTAAATGATGACGGTTATTATTATTTATTATTTTTGTTTGTTTATTCATTTATTTGTTTGTTTGTTTGTTTGTGTTACTGGTTTCTTTTTTGGGACATGATAATGCAGTGATTAATTTAATTACTTCTGAGGAATTAATATCGTTATTTAATCTATATTTTATTTTGATGAATAATTAATAAATAATTTATACCATTTATTCTTTAAATTCGATAAAAAGCTTACCATTTTTTGAAATACTATTTTAATAAAATTGATAAAGAAGTAAAAACAATAGAATTATTTACAAAAATTGTTTAGAATTTAGACGTTAAAATTTAGAAATAATTATTTTGCTAATTATTTACAAGACAAGTTATACATATATTGTATCTCTAAAATAAGTATACTATTTAAAACAACGTTTCAAGACACTAACACGTACTAGATAGATTTTATCGTGAATGGTAATCCAACTTTTTGTAAGTTTAAGGAATACTCAATTTAGTTTCATAATTTTATGAATATCACTTTCATTTTATTAAATAAAATATTTACAAAATTTTTCCATTTTATCGTAGCTTTAGAAATATTGAAATCTACTTGGATTTGCTGTGATATACTCTTAACAATGATCTTAATATTGTCTATATTAAGTCATTTGTATGGAACAAAATCAATATTTATTACAAGGTATATTTTTATTCCATTATTTTTTAGTCGCGAGTCGTGTTGCAGAATGAGGGCGAACGTGGATTTCATATATTCTATCAGATGTGTTCTGGAGTGCAAAAGGAAATGAAAGGTAGAAACGAATCCCCAATTTCCATTTTTAATGTCCATACACCACAGACACTTCTACACCAACTAGACAGAGCACGTGTCAGTCTCATTTCAGTTATTAGGCAGGGGTATTTCCATTTAAAAATTATGTGTTTGAACTTTTATATCAGTAACTATTATTAAAAATAATAAATTTAACCAGATGAAAATTGTTCGATAGCGCTATGTAGGGTACACTAAAATATTTTAAAGTTTTTATATTATGATTGACACAAAATGCTTCTGTTTTATCCATGTGAAATGATAGACATAATGTAGAGTTATTTCCAAGTGATTTTGTCCAAATACTCAGAGTGTATTTATTTTAATATCTTACTGCATTAAATGAATGATTTTATTATCTTTCGAAACATATATATTTATGTTATACAATATTCCAGTCGTTAAACACAAAGGAATTAAAGTTTAAACAATTACCACAGTTTAGATAGAAAAAATGCTTGCAAATTTTTTGCTCTTCTAGCATGTCATTGGCTTGCTTACGGTTTGTATGTTGTATAACAATATGTAGTGTTATGATTAGTTTTTGTTTTTAATCATTTGGTGTACACATAGCATAACCATCAGAATTGTTCGGGTTGGAGTAGATTGGAAATTCAGCTATGCTTTAGTTTAAAATGTGTTGCCCCTGTTTCACTCGGCGAATTTGCCACTTCCTACTAAAAGATGAGTCATCGATTTCTAAAAAAGTTGTTTATTAGGCTAAAATAGAGCATACTGAGACAAATTAGTCCCTTACATTTGCCGATGAAATCAAATTATTTATAATTCTATTAGATTTTTAATATGCCAGGTAAAACGACCGAAATCAGTTTTACACTACTTTTAATTTTAAGTATACTTATAAGGAGTAGTGTATCATAATAATAAGGTTTAGTTGGAATTCATTTTAACATACTTAACGTAATCTATACAGAGCAGTAAATGGGGCCTATTGTTATCCTACTGACTGTAACCGAAAATCATATCAAATAAATATCAAGATTTCAATGTAATATACTTGTTTATAGCTGCACACTTTGTTTACTTCGAGTATATATATATAGCAACAAGTTTAACTCTAATACATTTATATTTATAATAAATGTATAGCTTCCCAATATCAACATCAATTTAATAGTAAGATGTAGTTTCCCTTGAGTAACATTTTTCATAAAGTTAAATAAAATAAAATAGCCAGGCTACTTGTTGTTTTAAAATAGTACGTTATATTTCGGTGTAAGACACCTTAAGGTATATATCTTACACCGAAATATAACGTACTATTTTAAAACAACAAGTAGCCTGGCTATTTTATTTTATTTAACATATCAATTTAATAAAATATAAACTGAAGAAAAATGCATGTAACATTACAGTACACAATATTTGTCTCTGGCGAACATCTTTAGAGCAAAAATTTAAATTAATATTCTTTTATAACAAACAACTTGTGTCTATTTTTAATTGCAGCCATATAATGGAGTATTAAACAAATTACATTAAGTAATATTTATTAGATTAGTGTCATTTTAGCTCACCCATTTTACATAATTACTCTTATATGGAATGACTAATTATATTTCTAGCTATTTCATTATTATGATTATTTTACAAAATATTAAAAGTTAAATCATAGATTTTTTTGTTTGGAGATTTTTGATATCTATTATTAGCCTTAACGTTATTAATGGATTTGCATTACACATATTTCTTTGTATATACTTCGGAACAATTTTACAATTAGTAATACATACATGTAATTTTGGTTGAATTGTGCAGAATATCTCGGTGTGGCCTCAATGGAACACTTCTACTATATCGGACAAAGTGGCGTGTATACAGCTGAAGGCGTCAATGATTCCAAAGAGTTCAACGATACTGTAGTAAGTGCAAAGCATAAAGTGACAGTCTCAACTATTTCTATTGAAAAATCATAGGTTTGCAATTGTGATCAACTTGTCAATAAAAAGATTATTGTTAATTCACTCATTTGCATATTATTATATATTTCATTAATATCAATAACAGTAAACACAATATCATATTATTTAAGGAAAATAGTATGCTATTTACATAAAATACTTATGACACATTTTGATTCATTGTGACCAATTGCATTAAACTACTTGTCGCAACAAAGGGGAATTAGAAATGCAATGAATTATTTTTTAATCACACAAAAACGCTTATTTTTTGTTTATCCTCATTATTTATAATCCTATACCCACATTTATTGCTGTATACAGTCTGCCCTATAAGTTCCTACGACATTGAAATTAACAAAAGCTTTTCCCTGAATGGAAGTTATATTTCTCGGTAAAACTAGCGCATTTGACATCTTTGGATTTAATGCGCTCTATAAATATATTATTATTATTTTTTATTATTATATAACTGATTACCTTAAAACTTTGAAGTCGCCAAGTAGACCTCACGATTATCGGGACATGAGTCCGTTTTGTCTATCTCCCTTATCAATAGGGTCATTCAAGTTCAGATATTGATAATTTGGAAAATATTGACCTCGTCTCCAAGGTAGATATTACAAAACAATCCCAATTATCCCAATAGTCCTTGATGACCTCAATAGGCTATTCCAAACGTTGAAGGTCATGTCATTGGTTGCTTAGCTTACCGAGATATCGCGTTTGAAATATATGTCTATACTTTCTATTCTATGCGTAAAGCTTTCGTTTATTTTTATTTCGTAGAAACTTTCGGGATATCTGTATGAGATACGCAGTGACTGCAGAAAGTACCTGTACTATATGCTTAACTTATCCTTGTATTCCAGCACGCCATGTCGGTCATGGGTATAGAAGAGGAAACACAAACCAGCATCTTGGCTGTGGTAGCAGGAATTCTACATCTGGGAAATGTCAATTTCGTTGAAGATGGAAACTATTCGTCTGTCGACAATCCACAAAGTACAAATTCTCATACTCCCATAATTTACAATAAAATTGTTCATATCATTGTTTTTATGTTTTGTCTGAATGTAAGAATGTATTATTCATTATCGATATTATATAATACAGTAACGCTTCCATGTAATACTTACACGTAAGTAAAAGGCCTAAAATTGTAATTTAATTGCTTTTGTGGTTAAATTAAACTATATATATATCTATATTATAATATTTTATTTGAAGTATAAAGTTTAAGATATAATGAGCGTAAAGTATTTCAAATTATATTGCTCTTTACTGTCCGTTCCTCTATTCAGCCCTCGAGTATCCGGCTTACCTTCTGGGCATCGATGCTTCCCTGCTCCAGGTGAAGACCATCAGCCGAGTGATGGAGACCAAATGGGGAAATACAGCGGAACAAGTGGACATGCAGCACACCTGTGAACAGGCTGTCTACACACGCGATGCTCTGGCTAAGGCACTCTACTCCCGCCTCTTCGACTTCATCGTTCTGGTGAGAATCATTCGGGCCTAACATAATATTCTGTTCTATAATAATATAATATTCTGTATTGGTTAATAAAGTTCCCATCTATGTCTTTATATAAAAAAGTTTTCACATACATCCAGGATGTCAGCTGTAAAAAAATTCTTTCGATTTGAATCACTATTATAATTAGAGCGAATTCCAGTTGTAACTTTCTAATATTCTTATTTAATGATTAAGTAATATCTGTTTTAATCACTTATGTGTAATTATATTTGGTATGGAAACTCCGTTAACTACACCATCTTTTGCACCAGATGCACTGGAATATAAGATACTATAAATATATAATATATAATACAACATAAATATACTATAAGAATCAGAATAAGATAGTCGTAAGATTATTAAGGTTAGTAACTAATTGTAGAATTGAATTATATAAATACATATAATACTTTTTGAATCACTTGTTTTAATTGATTGATTCAGAATAGAGGTCTGTCATTTTCATTATATAAATTAAATATTTCCTATTGCTTTCTTTCTTATTCTTGCTTTTCTTTAAGCGTTCATTTTTTGCATTTAACATGGTTAACAAGTACTTACACACATTTGATTTTTTTACATTTTTTATTGTAATTTTTTGTCATATTTTTGTATTTTCATTGTTTTTATTTAAATAGTTTAAAATTGTTTTACATTTTTTACATTCTATGTATATTTATTTAATTTTTTGTACATGTTTTTGTTTGTGTTACAGTTGTTTATTATTTTCATTTTCAACTCTATTTTATTTATTCACAGATAATAAAGTTTTTTTGTTCTGTTGTTCATTTACAGAGGTTAAGTGTATCCAACATGAAACATCTTTTAACTTACTGTATTAGCTATACCTTTTATTCTTTTTGACATCATCAGTCGGTGAACAAAGCAATGGCCACCGACAAAGACGAAATCAATATTGGAATTTTGGACATCTACGGCTTCGAAATCTTCCGAAAGAACGGTTTCGAACAGTTCTGCATCAACTATGTCAACGAGAAACTTCAACAGATCTTCATTGAACTCACACTCAAGGCAGAACAGGTCAGTGAATTCTTTGAATTGATACAGAAAATGTATTTTTAGATGAGTTTACGATGACACCCAATCAAGCATGACTAACATGATATATTGTTTCATTGAATTTAATTAATTTAAGTTGAAATATAATTCCATGTACGGTTTTTAATAGCGGAGAATTAGTGACAGATTGAATTAATCCAATTTACCTGATGCACTCTATTTTTTACTATTCTGAAAGTCGTGGAAAAAGCGTGGCAAATTATTGCTAATTGAGTTTTTTATCGGTTTGTGAGGAATCTTTTAGAATTAAAAAAAAATCGTATCAATTTTGATAGCCAACTATTATAGATGAATTGAAAATACGTAACCAAATAAGAAAATATAGCTCTATTTAGAAAACAATATCATGTCATTTGACGAATATATATATAGGTATAAGTACTGTACATAACATTGTAGTTCAAACAATTGCGTCAGTGATGAGTTATTTCTCTATATTGAAATATTATATCAAATAAGAGTTTTAAATAATATACATATTGATATATATAGTATATATATCAATTGGCGAGCTATATCTGCTGGTTATGAGGTTGCCTTTTTGGTTATTTCTCACACTAGTATTACATACAAGGTAAAATGACCAAATTAGAAATATCAGCACTTAGTAAATTCAACAGACTGCATGTTATATTAAATCCATTCTTTTTAAATATAGTATATTTAATGTACTTAAATACTGCAATATTATGATAAAAGTATATACAGTATATATCCACAGTATTAGTAGTATTTCCGATTTAGTATATGTCGACACCTTATGTTCAATGTTTATGCGTAGCTCTGCTCTATTCGGTAAACCTGTTAGTTGCTATATGAGTCATAATTTCAGTAGTGGTTGTAGTAGGTACCTTTAGTATCAGTTGTATTTGTACGTATAGCGTCATTGTCTTTTTGTGTAGACTTTTATCGATTTATCTCTATTGTAGCACAGGTTAGTTGTCGACATTAAGATTAATGTAGTAAAGTATACTTACCGTGTAAAGTAAAGTGTACCTTCCGTGCTTGGATCTCGGCTTACAATATCATCATTATAAAAGTCTGGATTTGCTTCAATTCTTTATGAGTGTGCACAGTTTGTGTGAATTTCAATTTTCATAAACTGACATTCTATCTACTTGATTAGCTTCATGTTGCCGAAACTCCAAATAAACTTACACAACTAGCATTGTATACTTTTATAATAAACATATTTATTAGTTCAAATGATAACAAAGCATCGATGGTTTTCATGATATTTATGCTTCAGTAGATTACAATCTAGATTGAATGAAAGGGCAACTTTTAGTAATTATAAATGTCAAACAATAATTATTTAATTCACAATCGCAACATTTCTACAAATTGTTCATTTTGTATGTAGCTATTTCGTAATAAATGCTCATTGATTCTATATTTAATTTTAAATTCATAATCGAAAGTAAGAATTCCTTGTAATATTTTATTTATTCTGCCATTCTGTCAAGATCAGACTAGATATTGAATAATATAATCAATCATCTGAATCTCAGAAAATATGTAATACTACTTTAGACCACCACCCGCAAGTTTATAGCTTTTTCTTTAATATAACTTTTAATAATAGCTTTTTTGCTGTAATATAATGAACATTAGATTATTTTATTCATTATTTATGAGCAAATCATAAAAACCGATGAAATAACTGTGCTATAATTTCGATTGAATTCTTTTTTTATAATTTGTTTAAATTTCCAATCTAAACCATTTTATTATTTTATATCTATGGGCAAGATTTGTTGAATACACTCTGAATATATTTTAAATATACATCGTTAAAAGCACGCTAATTTTAAGCGGTAAACACATAGCTTGTTTTCTGAAAAATATAGTTATGTTGTTTCTTTTAAAAATTTAATTTATTACTATCTTCTAATTGACTAATAAATATTATAATTCAAAAGTTCTTACCTGGGTATTTAACATATTTATTATTATTTTTTGTATAATATTTATAATGGGAAGTTAAATTATATTACATATATTAAATTAAATTTTATTCATTTTTTATTTTTGAAAAGCTCGGTCAATACATTATAATAGTTTCAAACACTTACTCGAATTTTTACTATCTAATTTGATTATTGAAAGCATACTAAAAATGGACAGCATTACTATAAATGTTAAATTCCTATATAATTCTGAACTTTATACTTATTAAAGTTATTTATTCAATTGTATTATTTCTAACTAACCCGAAGAAAACCCTGTATTATATAATTAAATAAACTTTTTATTTATTTAACTTTTAGTACATTTAACGATCTGACTTGTACTATTTTATCAATGTATTTATATTTGACTTAGTTTATTTTTTAGTCTAAATTTCGAATTTCTGAAAACTTTTATAATTTCTCAAATGCTGAAATTTAAGGAAATTTAATTCATATTTCCTTGTGGTAAATGTATATTGGTATTCATTTCTTCTAGGACTTACTATTTGTAATTAAACTTAATTATCTACGTATTGAAATAAACCTATTGATATAAAGCAAATACAGATTGTAATTTTAGCATTTACAATTTAATAAAAATTTATCTTTGATAATAAATTACATTTTTCCTCATATTTATTTTTAGCGTTTCAAAGTCGACTATTTCTCCAGTATTCACATTTTTTATATTTAGAATTGGCTCATTATAAATATTTTCTCTCCCTTTACACTATGATTGTACCATATCGCTCCAATAAATCTGCAAAGGAATCAACTAACCAAGTAAATTAAAACCTATGTATGTCCTAAGTTTCGTAACTATAGTCATGTTTGCGCCTTCAAAATTGTAGCAGTCACTTAAATACCAAATAAATAGTCAGCATGTCTCTCGAAATTAACACAAGCTAGAGGAGAATGGCGTACATGTATCAATCAGCAACGCTATAAAAAGAGTGTTTCAGAGCTACTCTTACCCATACATACTAATGTATATATTTGTGCATTTTGGTCATTTTGTTATAGTTATACTATTGTTTACGTGTATGTAGGAACAGATAATCGATTAGCAAAACGAATTTAAGTAAATAGAGGAGAGCCGAGATTTATTGGAACATTTAATTTTTCTGATGATGAATCTTGTTGATTCGAAACATGTCGATGATTTCTCAACATGATATACTTTGTAATGTTAAAATACGTCTTGGCTATCCTATTTTTTTTTTTTTGCGCATGTCTTTTGCCTACTAATAATACTATTTTGACATTAATTTATTATTTTAAAAGTTTAAATTTGCATTTTAGAAGTTAAAAGTTAATTGAACTTTAGATGACACTCTTCCGATGCTCACCATACACATTTTCAAAAATAGTATTGTCTGTTTTTGTTCTTCTTCATATTAGTCTTATTATTTTTTAAAAACAAGATTATATTAAAATACCCTTTTTCTATCTAAGTACGTATTTAACTTCTTATCGTTATTTTTAATTAATTTTACAGGAGGAATATGTTCAGGAGGGTATCAAATGGAAACCAGTTGAGTATTTCAACAACAAAATCGTCTGTGACATGATCGAAGCCAAGGTTCCAAAGCCGGGAGTGTTCTGCATACTTGATGACATCTGTGCAACCATGGCCGGCAATGAGGGTGTTGATAGGAACTTTATACAAGTAAGTGAATTTCACGGGTCCATCAACTTTTTGCAGTAGGCTGACTTCTCGTTTTGGACATATCACCAAAGTTCATGTAGTTTCTGGACAATTTAATTGTATCATCCCACTTAATTATTTCACAAGCGATTGACTACATCAAAACAAATTTTTCATTATTTTTAAAATTCAAAATTTATGTCGTATATTTTAAATGATAATTTTGAGGTTTCTTAATGAAACATATTAAAAAGAAATTATAAAATATCTCGTTTATAAAATTTATGAATAAATACTTTTTTAAGTAACACAAATATAAGGATATATTGTATTTAAATACTTATTATGTTTACATTATGAAATGTTCCAATAATATATATATCAATAATAATAGAAAGAGTAGTTAAACATAGTTTTTACTTTAGTAAATTAAACTTAACTTTTAGTAAACTTTCGTCAATAAAAGTCGTTTTAAAAAAATTTATGTAACTGGTTCTAGTAGTATTAATTTGCATATATATATATAGAATCGATAAGAGTCGAAACTGTCTTTCATACTCTATGGTCAAAAACATCCATTTAGGTGGACGACTTTTTAGATATTGTGTTTTAGCTATCGCATCTTTCTATATTCTTTTATGAAACGTTTAAATACCCGAAAAGCATATTGCGGTTCAGTTTCACAGATAACAATCAATGATTATATTGGAATCAATAAACAAATTTAACTAGTGCAATTATAATGTGAATATTTAACATACAATATTATAATTGTAAAGTGATAAGCTTTCAGCAAATAACGGCAACATTATTTTGTATACGTTCATATTATGCGATTACATATAAATATTATAATTGTTGAAAGTGCAATTTTGGAATATGACGTTCTAGTTAGGTCGAGAAATTGTTGTATTACTAGTGTAACATGAACTGACAGATCTGATTTGAATAGTGCCGAGGTACCACCTATTGACTGTCAAACCGACTTTTTTTAGAGCGTTTAACAATGTTTCATTAATTTGATATTTATTGTTCCAACTATTTATATCACACATTTAGCACTTAACTCTGTCCGGATTAACTCAACCTTTAACTCGTGCATTTTGTTTTTTAGCACTTCTCTTGAGTTAGTTGGTTTTTACAGTTGTCCGCACACAATGAGATGTGTGTATTAAAGATAAATCGACTTTGAATAAAAGCTGTTTAATAAATTTCCCAATTTTGTCTTTCCTAGTGGTTGATTACAATACCAGTTTGAGTCAGTGGTACTGTCAATTTGGTTTTGGGAAAAGGCTGGGACAATCTGTTGGAAGTTTAGAGAGATGCAAACGAAATGTTACTACAGGGCAGCAATGCAGATTGGTAGGATTAACTAACATTATCCAATATTTAGTAAATTAAAGTTTACTTTGTTTTAAGGAAGGCTTGCAATTTTTCTCTCTGTAGGAATCGTCGAACAAACATTCTTTTCCATAATTTATTGGAGTTAGTTCATGAATGCAATAAGATGTTTGTCGAAGGATGGAAAAGACAGAGTATTTCGATTTCATGAACCGTTCGAGATCATCCAGTTCCTTAATTATATGTTCAGTAATTGCTTGTTGTTAGACGTCGCTAATATTATCTGCTCCATTAAATATTATATTTTCAATAATAGATCCACTTATTGATACACTTATAGTGATTCAGTGTAATTATCAATTAAGCATTGTATTTCATCTTTTTCTCTTCATTTGGAATTTTTGAAAATGTAATAAACTTGTTGAACTCATTTTAAGTAGAACATAAACGATTGAGAAACTTCACGTATACATATATAATATTTAAAAAAATCATTAGTGACTAAACTGCAATATTCCTGAACAGCAATATTATACCTCAATAAATCATTGAATATGCTGCAACACAATAGTTGTACTGTTTAAAAAAATTAACTACAATAACCATAAGCCTGTAATAAAACATTACTTAATCGAAGTGTTAGGCTGTTACAGCATTCTGTTGATATCAGTAATAAAAAATTGAATTTTTCAGACTTCAAAAATTGAAGCAGTATAAATTAATATTTTAATATGTATTTTAGGGAATTCAATTCTAATTAATTTTATAATATTAAGTTATTAAAATGGTCCCCTTATAGATGAAAATAAACTAATATAATATAATATAACATCACATTATATCTATTTGTAATATACATTCAAGAATATATACATTCAATTCATATCAATCGATAAAATGATCCGTACTTCTAAATTGTTCTGAATTTTGACATTTTTTGTACATTTTCAATGCATCAAAATACAACATTTGATAAACAATTATCAATATTAAAGAAACATAAAAATTTGATCGGAAATGTTATATGCTAAAATCACTATACATATTTAATTGATAATGAATGACAAAACTTTTTGTGACCACAATGGCCAAACTAATTGTTTATGAGAACAACCGATATTTATAATTATACTTTCAACCTACGATATTTTGAACTGAGGCAATTAATCATTTTACTATTGTGTATATATAATTTATCACTTAGCCCACTTTTCTCAGTATGCCATGTTTATAGATATTCATATATGTGTGTATATAAACAGTACTTAACACCCATATAACATGTGTCGAGTGACTATTATTATTATTGAAACCCTAATTCAATTAATATCTGTTAATAATTATATATTATAGCTATATAGTTTAGCTATATTAATTCCTATAGTATGATACTTAGGCTACGAAGAGAGATTAGCAATGTTATACTAGATATATTGGATGATGCTTTGTCTTCATAAAACTGATATCAAATGACCCTACTAATTATAGTTTAAATACCTACACATCCTTCCAATTTTCGTGTTATTCTGACCATAATTAAAATTGTACTAACAATTAATCGCTCCTTCCCTCACATATTTGGTCATTTATTTATTTCTTCTAATCACACAATCAAGGTTTGGATGTTTAGTTTGTTATCATAAAATTATTAATATAGTGTGAATTTATGACATATGTATCTATATCAAACCTCATCTGTGTTATTTCGACCTGCTTTATAGCTAGAACTAATAATAGCATGTAGTACCAATATGGATACATTGTATGATATTACTAATTTGCACAACTTTGTGGGTGTAATATATTATATATATATAGTATGACAAATTTAATGTAGGCCAATTTACATACCGTATATGTTATACAACCAATAGTTTTATTCCATATAATAGTGTTGATTACAATTTTTATGCCATACAATGAATAAAGCACTTTTAATGTCATTTAAATATTATTAATATTTGAATTAGATTAAATTAAATTAATAGATTTAACACCAATTTTTCTACTCCAAATAGAAATAACAAATTCATTTAATATCCAGATTTAGTTGAATGTGCCAGTTCGTCGATTTGACTCGACCGTGTGTACGGCCGATTTGATTCGAACACAGAGCTATACTTATATCGAGAGAAGATACAGTACGTTAAAATTTGTTTGCAAAAATGAGTCCCCCGATTATAGATATAGATATACATATGTTATATATATTACAATTATATATATATTGTATATAACACAAAGTTTAGATATTATCTCTAATTTGAGTTTTGAACAAGTGGAATTCTAAATTTTTAGATTAGCCACATTTCGTTCGATATTTTACCATTGGTTTGTAAAACTTGCATGGGGCGTTAGTTGCTTGTCTATTCTGCAATTTTACTTATATATTGGCTGGACGAATCGGCTCGACCGTTACAACCAATATTTGTGCATCCCGCCTCTCAATAGCACGGGACATTTAAAATTGTACCTAACGACAAAATATGTACACATTATTAAAGAAACCCCAGGCTTACGTATGTATAAAGTTGAAATTCAAATTTTCTAACTTTATACCATTTCTAAGTCAAATTCAGATTTATTATACAATTTAATTACTATGAACAGCACTACCATAGAAAGAACGTATGTATTTAAATTTACGTATTCTTCACATTATTGTATGCAATTGATAAACGCAGGAAAATAGGAGTACGCGCTTTCACAATCACCTCTTTATAGACTAATTTTTAATCTTTTGACAAACTTTTTTGGATTTAAATCAGTTAAAACGTAATAGGAGTATTTTCTCTATCATAACAAAATCTATATTTTCTACATTCTTCACATCGCATTATTTCACTCCCGAGAGCTCATTCTCTGAAATCCTTTCCTTTAACACAATCATATACCTGTACTATGCTTTATAATTTCCCCCCTTCTCTATCTTGTACCTACTTTTGCGTATATAGGTACCACACAAGTAATGTTTTGATGTTTAAAGAGCATTTTTTAATGACATATTTTTTATCACTGTTCTTCAGAAACTATCGGGAACTCTGTCCGGCCACAAACACTACCAGGGTGGCGATACCTCCTTTGTGGTGATCCACTATGCCGGCCAAGTTAGCTACGATGCTACTGGCTTCTGTGAACGGAATCGGGACCAACTAAGTAGAGATCTTATTCAGATGATGCAAACTAGCACTAAGTAAGCAATTGGGTTGGCTGCATTATATATCTTATAAGTTTTTTGTTGTGTAAAGGCTAACCCTTCCACTTTGCAATTGTTCTTTTATTCTAATTAAATGCAACATCAACATAAAACTATTAGACTTCTCCACTAACTTTGTAAAAATTCTATTCTTTAATCCGCTTGTCGTACTAAAGTTTAAGCCATTGGATGCCTCACATATGTATATTAAAATAATATTAAATGTACATTTCAATATATATGAAACTATATTCATTTAAATAATATTTTGCAGTCCAGTTTCAACTCTCAGCTCAACTACAGTCTTGTATAGTTTTGTAGTAAATTCAGGGATATTTGTTACTTTATAAACTTATCTACTTAATTAATCGTTTAATGCCATAGTAAATTGCTCAGTTAGACACATTATTTGTAAAAAAGTAATGGCAACATATTTTTTCCTATTAAATACTGCATATTATATAGAATATTTAACTATGTACATATGTTTACCTTTATTTTATAATCCATTTTTAGTGTAGATATGTCTACACTATAGTAAACATATATAGTAAAAATACTTATATCAATAAAGGTACTTTCTGAGAAAAGAGTATTGATTTGATGGGAGAAACAGCATATTTGCTGCAAATGCAATTATTTATTTTTTTTAACAGAAGAAATAGAAAATAAGTGTCTTCGTTGTTATCAGAATTATATAAAATTAATTACATTTAATTAAAAGGATAAACATGTTTACTATATAAGAAACATACAAGAGTAGAGTATCTACTTGCATAATAGTTTTATCTTAGTTGTGCACCGAGGAAGCCCTAAGGCGAAACGTCTGCAATATATCAAATAAGTATCTCTAAAGACTCTTGTGTTTTCCCTTTCATTGTAGTAAATATTTTCAGATATTAGTTTCCTTGTCATAATCAAATGTATTATAATTGTACTATGCATAAAATGAACTTTTATTGTTATTATTAATTAGGAATACTCATCAGAACTGGAATATATATAACATTTTGGTATGTATACAATGAAAAAAATATTTTGAAGATAGTTTTACAGTTATCTAATAATGTTTGGAACCTATATATATTAATTTTTAGCACATTTTCAAGATGTGCAGAATTATCATTTTCGTTAATATTTTCAATCTTTACACTGTGCTTGGTTATATAATACATACTAAAGAGTATAGAAGTATGACACAAATATTTAAAACATTTAAGGAATATTTAGAATGCGAAAACCAACAGAAACCTAGCTTTTTAATCAGATGTCATCACTGCCTTTCCCCGTCCTCATCCCCATCGCTAGTTCTTTCATCCGATCTCTATTTCCGGACTCGGTAACCTCGAACCAGCGGCCCACAACAGTTGGATCGAAGATTAAGAGCCAAGCCAATCAATTGGTGGATCGACTCATGCGCTGCACGCCGCACTACATCCGCTGTATCAAGCCCAACGAGACGAAGCGTCCGCTGGACTGGGAGGACGACAGGACCCTGCATCAGATCACCTATCTTGGTCTCCGTGAAAACATCAATGTACGCCGAGCTGGTTTTGCTTATAGACGACCGTTTGACCGATTTCTCAAAAGGTCAGAACCTTCTTTTTATTTTCACAAAACTCATTCAATAATTTTCCTTTGATTTTGAAAATGAAAAAGAAACCAAAAGAAATAAGAAAATGTTCTGTTATATCAATCGATTATATATCGCATGATCGAAAGCCCTCCTTTTGCAATTATCGAACTCGCTGACGCTCACAATAATAACTGCTGACTGCGATTCTCATGCAAGGATATTAAATATAGGACACTCATGTAATATATGTAGGCACCTATATATGTTATAACTCAAAAATTACATATCCGGTTCTAATGGATAATTTTTGAATTTATTCACCCGGGCTCAGCTGACACAAATTATTATTGCGGCAATGCTTTTATGTGTTATAGGTGCGCCATATAATTTAAAATGAGAATATCGTTAATTGTCGCTATAGCTATAAATAATCTAAATTATATAAACGATTTAATTAAATAATATATTGTTCTTTTATAAATTTGTTTAGTAGCGGAATCATGTGCGTTACTCAAAAAATATACTAATTAGATCATATTATGTGTTTGCTATTTTTCATTTTCGTCATATTGAAGTCACTTCCTCTATTTTTGCAACACTTGACTATTTTTTTGTTATGTACATTGTGATAAAATGTGCACACGCCCAAATTATTGATTTCAAACCTCTAAAATCCAGAAGCTATGTTATATAGAAGAGTGTAACATATAATGCTTTAACTATTTTACAACAGTGTTAATATATAATTCGAGTATGTACACCTAACATACAAGCATATGAAGTTGTTCTATAATGTGCGCAAAATATATCAACAGTTAAATTGTATTTTTTATAAACATCGCAATTGGATAAAATTCTTGTTTACGTTTCTTTCCATTAAAAAAAATAGTACTATGAAGTTGTTCTATAATGTGCGCAAAATATATCAGCAGTTAAATTGTATTTTTTATAAACATCGCAATTGGATAAAATTCTTGTTTACGTTTCTTTCCATAAAAAAAATAGTACTATATTAGTTTATATGAATTTAGCACTATTTCATTAAATTAGTCTTCTTTATTTCTTGTTACCATTTTCATCATTTGAGGTCAATTACATAAACCTTTTTAGTATTAGTAGCTACCTACTTTATTAGGTAATAAAATATTGGCTTATAAACTAAGAAGGTTTATGTAATTGACCTCAAATTATGAAAATGGTAACAAGAAATAAAGAAGACTAATTTAATGAAATAGTGCTAAATTCATATAAACATAATATAGTACTATTTTTTTTTATGCAAAGAAACGTAAACAAGAATTTTAATACTAATTATAATTAGTCTTAATAAACTCAGTTGCATATGCATAAACTGCTAATACTTATCCATTATTAACCAGTCAAAATATGTTGTAGCTTGTCAGTGACACCTGTTTGGTGCGTTTTCTTATGTAGGTTAATATTACACCACTTGCTATAAATAAAATAACATATATATGTTAAAGATTTGCGCAGTCACTTTAGTAATAGGCTTTAAATACATCATTAGTCAGCACGTTTAGGTCAAAAATTCCAGTTCTTGGCAAACAAACATCAGGGGCGGATACAGGATTTTTCTAAAGAAGAGGTGTATCATAAAAAGGGCACTGGGTACTTATCCCTCAGGTTCCCCCCACCTAAAGTTGTTATTTTTAAGTAAAATTGTATACTTAAAATAATATCAAATATGATTTATTGTATTGTAGACCATACTTTAAATAAATACATACATACCAATGTCTACGAAATATATATAATTTAAAACAGTATTATTGTGGTTGCCAAAAGTCCGCTATTGTCTCAAAATGCAGTCAAATGGATTTAATTTAGTTGTACTCAGTGGGAAATAATACTGAGTATCGATTAAATTTTCTTATCTCAAATCGCGGTAACAACAACACAGCAGTCGCTTGGTTTGAGGGGGGGGGGGCCGCTCAGGGCTAAGTCCCGGGTACTGGATAAAAAATACCAAACATTATAAAAACAAAAATTAGCAGATCGAAATATATTTTTAATGAACTTACAATTATAAAACTTTTATGTATTTTAAATATATACATTGTCATTAGTATCATTACATGATATTATGTAGTATACAATCTCATTAAAAGCAGCGTACATATTATGTACAGTAGTGAAAATGATCAACTGTGCTATTGAGCTTCGATAATATATCTGTAAATAGCGGATTACAAAATAAAATAAAGTATGTCTGACTCTTTTTCATGTAACATATGTAGAAAGTCAATTATTTTTAAAAGTGAGCTAAAAACTATAGAATGAGTCTAAATGTAAACCTTAACCAACATATTTAAATGTTTATTATAAAATATAGTACTATAACACGAGAAGAATAGTTGATGATTATTCTATTAAAAAATTATACTATTCGGGAAAAGATGTCGCTTATATTACACTTCGAGAAAGCGTTCCAAATGTCTGACACATTTATTTCAAACCCGTGATGCATGTGCATCAAAGACTAGAGAGAAGTTTTCTCCCATTTTGCTTCTGAGGCATGTTTTTAATCTACGAAAGCACGAAAAGAACATTCGGCTTCTGCTGAGCTGAACTAGTAAAGTGCATCCAATTCTCAGCAACACTTTGATGTTGGGAAATTAGTCAGGATCGGCAGGTAAATAAGTACGATAAAAAGTATTGGGCAAATCGTCAATTTGTTGATCTTCCATAAATAAATTCATTCTCTTAACTGTAGTTTTAGAGACGAGGGTGTGGGCAGATCATCTAGCGAGTAAGTCATCTTTATAGCAATACTGTTGTAGTCTTTGGAATTATGAACAATTACAATAGGTATTATAGTGAAAAGATATATTTTCCAGACCTACTTTTGCTATCAAATTTAGGGCACAATTTTTGTAACAAGTAGTCCAAATAATGGGATACAAACGTTCATTTTGTAGTAATGTGCATATTTAGGAGCACTTATATTTGAGCGATGTTTTTGGTTTTGGACAACTCTTGGCATTTCAACAGGTGCCCCAATGTTTTCTACAATCATCTCAGTATGTCGAAACCACTCACAATGCACATCATCAATTTCTCTTCTCACATCTCAAAGCCATTCAATATATATAGTATCGTCAATCATTAAGTTTGCCTCATGGACATCAGCACCATTCTTTTTAACTTTGATTCAATTCCCTTAACAAGAAAGCTATAACATGCTTAAATGATGTCAATGTTAAGAAAAGACCTTGCGCTTTTATTCTTGTTTCCTTGTCCCAATTTCACGAATATTTCTCGTTGTAACGAATTTCATCCAGACATCGACAGACATGAGGATATAGATCATAGAAGCTTTCGTAATACTCATGCCTGTCAACTCATCTTGTCTTACACACCTTTAAGCTTTAAAAAGTTTAGTTTCCAGTTTGTTCAACACTTTTTTTAATAACATTGACGTTTAGGTGAGAGATGTCAAAAACAAAAATGCTTCATTAATAGAATCAAACATACATATATCTGATAGCGGAAATTTTACAGGAGGCAGCTATTGACAAATTTAAAATATGACTGTTACAAGGCCTGTAAAGAGTTCGTGGTGCTAGTGATCGGATATAGGCTTGTACGATGATGACATTACTGAAGCTCCATCATAAGAGTGACCTCGAGTCTTGTATATGTCAATTCACTTTTCATTATAAGCAATCTACAATTATAGCCTTTGATATATGGTTTTATGATCCTCATATTATATGTATATATACGCGCATACACGTGTGCAGCAGTCATCATTGCTATGTAGACAAGTGTCGCGTATGATCTATTTCATGCTGGTGATTGAGGGTTTATGGTACGTATGTGCGCATCATATGACATATATTGTTGTCCAGACTAAAGGGGCAACAATATTAATATACATAGTATTTGTTATACCAATCATTACAGGGAATTATCAAATCTTTTATGAAAAAAATATCACTGTAATATACAATAGCCGCGCACATTCTACAGAATGGCACTTGTCTTAATTACTTAATATAACACAATTTATGAATTATTGTAAATTCTTGTAAATTCTTTTCATAAAATGTTCCTGTTTTATCCATGTCAGACGACACGGCAGGCAAAAAATACGTATTTAGCAAGCAGTTTTTCCGAGCATTAAAAATTATATTTCTTTAATATATTACTTTCTGAAAAAAAGAATTTTGTGATCTTTTCATACACTTATACATTATATACATACGTACATATATTAATACAATATTTCAAACTTGTTTGAAACTTAATAATTAAATTTTAAACCTTTATTATAGTTTTAATCGAAAATTTAGCTTTTATATCTAATGTCTTGAACGTCTTTATGTAGCTTACATAGTATCTATGCGTTTTCTGTTTGAACGATAATTCCTTCAGTTTTTCGTTAAATTAATTGATATATCTTAAAGTTACTAAAATATTGCTTTCTAAATTTTGAACCATAACCTCGTGTTATCACAACCATTTTTGCTTGTAAACCGAATTAACTCTAGACTATAGTTAATGTTACAACGGTAACGACACAATGTAATAAAGTATTAATTTCTATTTTAAATTAGATGGATTTGAGAAAATTATTTTTATGTGTTTATAATTAGCTGAATGTTTCGTGACAAACTAAACATTTTACCCGTAGTATAGGTAAAAGGGTGATCTATATAGGTAACTTTTATCAGGGTTGGAAATAAGGATTTTGTTAGCACTGGTCCTGCCACATTTTTACTGGTCCAAGACAAAAGTTTATTGACTATCACAAAAAAAGATTTTTAAGTATAAAATACAGCTTTTATTGACAAGTACAATATTTATATTGATTATAATATAGAGTCTGTCTGTTGGTGTTGGTAGTTTAACCTACAAGCCACGAGAGAGGATAGAAAAATCTGTTGTTTACTATACAAAGCTATGCAAATATTGCCTATCCGATACATCTCGTGGTAGTATATAGTATCTTCATTTTTGTTGGGTTCACAATACTTAGTGATGTATTATTTATACATTGAAGTAGATACTATATTATTGCGTACCTACTCTCAATGTTACATCCTAAGTAAACAATATGATTTGATAAAACATAAATTTAGATATAATGCACATTTTTAAATATATAATATTTTATAAGAAATAGGTGGACTAGTATTCATAATTTTTACTGGTCCGGTAGGAATTTTACTGGTGCCGGACCACCGGACCAGTGCTTATTTCAACCCCTGATATTCTAATTAAAAAACGAAATCTCCACAATCGAACTCTACGGGGCGAAAATCGGCGTCTTATTGAAGACATTGCCGGGTCTAAGACGACAACAGCAAAAATGCTATTTTACGAGGTCAGCGTGGAGGATTTCTTCCACTTCTTGCTGGTATACTTCCTGTTATAGGCTCTGTAATTTCCAGCTTAGTTGGGGGAGGGGGGAATGTGTAAATTATATTTGACGGAAAATATCCCAGTCAACGTTTATATTTTTTATTAAAAAATATTAGATAGAAACATAAAATTGTTAAGAAGAAGTCTATATTTTTTATATAAAAATCGATTTATATATTTATTTATAAAAATAGTACCTATATTCGATTTTTATATCAGTAAATATTGACTTCTTTTTAACAATTTTATGTTTCTATCTAAAATTTTTTAACAAAAATATAAACTTTATTTTTACATAATATATATATAACTTTACTTTAAACTTTATAAACTCCTTATTTATAATGATGGATTATATTCATATAATGTATTTGTATCGAAATGTATGTATCGAATGTATTTGTAACTAAAGTAATTACAAAATGATTAAAAAGATAAGTCTTAATATAAAACAATTAGTAGACCACAACATGTGCAAATGCTTAAACAGTAACTATGACATACATATCATGACATATAAACATCTATCATTACCCAAAGGGTCGAGAAGTTGCATTAAAATTATTAGCAAATTTATTTATAATGGCATTAATGTCTAATTTAATATCTTTATTTACAAAAATTGACAAAAGAGCATTCATACGTGCTTATCAGTCATTGAGCTGCGACTTTCAGTCTTAATAAACTTGAAAGTGCAATTTGCCCTTTCCACTGAAGCCACGGTTACTGGGGTCAACAATAATAACTTTAAAATAAAAGAAATGTTGGCGAACATGGTGGAATTTGCATTTTCTAAAGTTGCCTTAATGGAAGATGGACCAATTCGGCCAGACCAGAAAGTTCTCCATCTGCGGATTTCCTGACTGAAAGTTGCAGGTTCTGGCAAATCATTGTTGCCAAAGGCGAGTAGAGCAGATTCTCTGGATTCAGTCATTTTTTTCTAATGTGCTGGTAACAAACAAAGACCGGAGATTGCAGTTTTCTTTAAATTAGGGAATCTGGTACACAACTCAATGATCATGCAATCTAGAAGCTCAATGAAAACTGTCCTTCTATAGTATACCTCCGAGTCATTGTCACTGGGCGTACTGTTTCGAAGGGTATGCCTGTTACATAACCTCGGCAGTAATAATTCCTCTCCAGCCATGTCCTTCATTCTTTCGTAGTTGGCAAATATTTTCTCACGTCATTTCGAACATCCTTCAAAGCATTTGTTAAGTTGTGATTGTTTTCATAGGCTGCGAGGACATCCATACTTGACCCTGGTAAAAGTTTACTTAAGGAGGGACATATTTCCGACACCACTCATGGGCGGACCCCAGCTTCAATTATGCGCCTATGAATATGTATACATATAATATAAAAATATGTATTAATTAATAATAAAACCGTTTTCATAGAAAATATAGAATCTTAAAATATCTTCAATTAATAATTAATTCATATATTTATAATCCCCTATTAAATATTTTACATAGACAACTTATAATAGCTTTAAGTATTTCCTGATATTTTATTTTTCAAATGTATTGAACATTTAACTGTACTTTGTTCTATTATTTATGTTTTTCTCTAAAGATATATGATAATAACCAAGAGGTACATGTGATAGATTATTTATCCAAAAATGTTATTTAGATATTACGTTCATATAATCAGTGACTTATTTTACTTACATATTAAGTTACAAATAGTTATTGAGTTGCACTTAAATCATGAGTTATTATTAAATATATAAGTATATAAAAGTTGGAAAAGTATATACATTATTTGTAAACTTTATCATGTCTTTATTGTTTTACTCAATCATTATATTAAATTAATGTATCGTACTGATAGAATTTCCAGAGATTTTATTGTTTTTGAATGCCGAACCAGTGACAACTAAAATTACACCCTAGACAAAGCATATTTCCAAAATCATGTTCTATAATGTAAATTTCTCTAATTTTAATACATATAATATAAAATTAATATAAACATCAAATACAAATCCACCATGAGTTTTCACAATAAAAACTATAAGTGAGTGTCGCGTCCTGTAATTATCGGTATGGAAATGATGCTATTTATATATTTTGATTTTTTTAATACTTAAATCAGACTTAATAATGAAGTAGTTAATAAAATTTTCGATTTAAAAAAGCATTTTATATACTTAATATAATCAATAAAAAATTATGAATTTAATGTCATCGATATAAGATTAAATAATTTTTATATTAAAATTTGATAAAATGGAACAGTGCATATTTTGTTACATTAACATAAATAATGTTTCAAATAAATTTGATTGTTTAAACCATCAATATTTTATCATATTCGGTTAGATTAATATTATTAAAACGGAATTAAACGATCGCACTGCCGTCATAAATGGCATGAAATGAGTGTCGTGTTTCAACATTTTAGTTGTCAAACAAATAGTTCTAAATTTATTATATATATTATTCAAATCGGTATTCAAGCCATTACAATTCTCTTGTGCCATATAGGATAAAAAATGGTACCACAAAAAATCGTTGTATTTGCGTAGGTTACTGCACTTTTTAAGCCTGCAAGAAATTACGGCATTTTTAACAACTTGAAATATGAACCTAAATAGTCTGCTCTCTTCCTTCAATACGTTTAAAAAAATCTTGAATTAGCTGAACATTGGTTTAACGAGTATATAGGTTCAGAATACAGCAATAAAACTTAGGATTTAATTTTTACCTTTTTACAATCAACAACAAGTCAATACCCAATATATAATTATGTATCATAAAATGTCCGTTAATATACCTATATAGAACAAGAGGTTTCACTATGAAATACAAAATGTTAATAATAAACTTTTTATTTCTTATTTCTCAAAAGGAAACAAATTAATTAAAAAAACAAAGCGTAAGAATATTATTTAAATCACCACTATGAAACAATGTACAATAATAAAAAATATGTATGTAGTTATGTTTATATGTAATTCGTTTAAGTATAATATAATATAAATATGTTTATAAAACTTATGAAATCATCAATTATTAAAAGACATATATCAATTTAATGAAAATAAAATCAAATCCAATACCAAAATAAATGAAATCATATTACTTCAAAAGCTACGGTCAATTTCAATTAGAGTTCTTTGATCTATGTAGTAGTAATACAAGTATAGATTGTCTATAATAAATGAAAATGAAGTGTATCCTATAAAATTTTAAAAAGTTCCTTTGTAGACATCTGCCTCTTATTTAATAGAGGGGTGGGCATCAAGACTTCCACCGCGAACTTTGTACATGACATAGAGGAAGAATATACCAACGGCGAACCCAAGTATCAGAGCGACAATGCCCAGTGCCATCATGCTGCCTATAAATTAAAAATATATTCATAAATAAGGTACTACTGACATAGAAAAGTAGTACTAAATTTTTTAATTATTATAGTTTAGTAATAATACTATTTTAAAAGAATTTGGTCGGTTTGTTATAAATAATTACGTAGTAGTGATATTATATATGTCAATTCATGTGAGCGTAAGAGGATATATTCGTTCATTAAATTAGTAAGATGTAATAAATATATATATTATGAATGAATAATTAAGTCACGAGAAGAAATGTAGTACTGGAAAACCACAATAAAATATTATGATAAAAGATAATGGAAAACTACAACAACTTATCGTTTATATAAGAAATGATTAAATATGTGCTCACCAACGGAATATCCTGACGAATAAATTTCTCTGAAATGATGCATATATATTAAATTATTTTAGATATATATAGAAATAATAATTCAAATAAACACTATAGCTTACTCTCTGCTTTTTAATTCGAACAATCCCGTAGAATCTGCTGTCAACCGTTCAACCTGAAAAATTTATAATTAGAAAGTTCTATATAGAGACAATATAATATACTTTATATATACATAATAATATATTACACAATTAAGATACAATTGTGCATTTCATAATATAATTTTTTTTAAATAGTTTTACCAATTATAAAATATTATTGCTTCTTTCATTCAATTTAGTTACAATTACATCCATTTTAATAATATAGCCAATAGTTTTAGGATTAATTATATTTTATAACATTCAATATAATTGAAGCGGGTTTCACTTTAGTTGATGAACTTTCAAATTAATAATTAAATGAAGTAATATAACATATTAGAAAAAAATGCAATCAATTCAATTTACTTTAAGAAATTCAATTTTACACGATTTATTTTAATTTTAACACTTTAGGCATCTTTTTTAAGCATAAAAATCATTAATTATTTATAAAATAACAAACAATTTAATCAACATAATTATATTATAAAATGAGAACAAATAAATATAATAATGTTAGTATATATATCTACTCAATAAAAGTAAAGTCATATATAATAAACCAATAAACAAGAATAATTCTTTGATCACCAAAACAAGCAAATAAGTAGTGATTAATTCTTCCACACCTATTTTAGAATTTATATAGTGTGATTTCATTAAGTTCTTGGGTTGCAAGTCAGATTAAAATTCTTGCTCTTCAATCATTTAAAGTTAGTCCTTGTATTGCTCTGCGATCATCTATCGTCATTTATTTCAACCATAATGTTTGGTTCTGCAAGTTGATACTTTGTTTAAAACAACAATGAGCTAACTCGGTCGGATCCGGAATGTATGGTGGAAGCATTCTCAGTTTGAATTTATGACGTTGCTCTTCTGGTACATTAATTCGTAGATGTAAAGATGCTCCATCGAATATAATGTAACATTTTTCGTTAGCTAGCAATAAATTTGAAAGTATTTCTACTAGTTTATTGATAAAAGATTGGAAGGTTTTTCGCGTGACAGACTGCTGTCTCATTCTACGGTGAACTAAGCCATAGGTTGTGGGAATTGCAAGTAACATTCACATTCCTGCCTCTAGCTCCAGCCATCGGTCTTCGAATACGCTGTCCTCTTCTTGCTCGAACTTTTGTTCTTCTTGTAAAAATGTTGTAGACGGACGGTCCGGTATACACCATATCTTTATTTGCACCCAATGCAGTCAAAAATTGGACATATTCTCTACAATTGATGTTGATTGGTAGATTTCTTTCTTCAGGGATATCTGCATATTTACCTAATATTTTAAAGGTAATTAGCAAACCACCAAAGCTACTAGCAATGATTGATGTCCAGACTTGAGGTATATTTGGTAACTCTTATTGTATAAGTCAATTAATCCTTGTTGATGTAGCGAAAGGATGTGCCCGCAAAACTAATTAATTGATTCTTCATAATTAATACCTAAGCAATTTTTATATGTGAAGCTCCTCTTCCTCCTTCTATTTTTTTTACCCGCCCTTCTAAGACAGACACAAATAAAAGAACGAAAAGTTTGAGTGTTGATGTTTAATCGTCTTGCTAGCTCTATCAAGTCAGCCACATACTCGTACATCTTCCATGCATTTTCCCATACATTCTTAAAAAATCACCATCTTTCATCGAACTTCATTATATATTTGATTTCTGTTCTTTTCAGCTATATATATGTATAGTATATAAAATAATAAACTTTTATATTTACAATTTCCTTTGATACTCCATGTTTAATATTAATAGTATATTAAATAAATTGAATTCACTAAATATAAAAACGAATGGACAAATTGTGAATGGTGTTTATCTAATTGTGTGAATTAGAGTATCTGAATTGTGTTATAAAACATTTAATAGATTGCCTATTATATTTAAGCTATGAATTACAATTAAATGAAATTGTATTAATTAACGTAATAATGTATGTCTAAAATATTAATTAACATCATTTAAAAACACAATCTGTAAATTAATTTGTTGTGTTTATTAAAATTGATATAATTGTAACTAAACTGAACGAAAAAACAATATACCTACAACATATTTATAATTACCTGTACAAATCTATAAAAGCAAGGATTACTTTAATATCATAAATTAGTAGATGCACATAAAGCAGCCCTTGTATGCGAGCTTTATAGAAATTATATTAACAGAAAGATTTATTTGGTTAATACGTCGTATTTTTTCTATTTAAGACTTTATAATCTTTGTTTGTGCATATATATAAAATGATTTATTCAAATAAAAACTCCAAAATTCCTTATTTATAAACAATTTTTGGTAATACGATGTCATGGTGAATTATTTTGTATATTGAAGAAGATATATAATAACGTATCTCTATTGTTTGAATATATGTATTTTATTGTTGAATTCAATTAGAGTGATATTAGCAATATATTGTGAAACAGATTTAAGTACATAGAAAGAAATGTTTCTGCTGTCATTCAACAGACTATACTTACTATGTTTCCATCCATATAAGAAAATGTAAACTTGCTCATTTTAACGAGGTCTTTCAGCTTATCAGTTGCATCTTGTAAGGATAACTCTTGTACTGGACTTTTGACATTACCTGAAAAAGTACATTACAAATAAATTATAAATATTACACATAAACATACACACATACAGTACACCTACATAGTATTAAAATATAAAAAATGAGTTAAACAAGAGAGTATTACGAACATAGTTATAATTTCTTTTCTATTTATTAATATCAATATTCAAAATATAGGTAAAAAAATATCCCCAAAAAATTAATTAACAAGAAATTAATATCTAAACCTACGGCAGTAGGTTGTTAGCTCATGCGCGCAACTTACGTACAGTAAGGTATATTAGAATACCACAAG
>JAYRBW010145010.1:0-14789 GCA_036023295.1 Invenusta paracnida | reverse complement strand
ATTAAATTAATGTTTGAACTATTTGAAAAAAACTTTAGTCAATATATTAGTTAAACTAATTTTGAGCAATGATTAATAATTAAATTAATGTTTGAATTATTTAAATAAACTTTAGTCAATATATTAGTTAAACTAATTTTGAACAATGATTAATTATTAAATTAATGTTTGAACTATTAAAAAAAAAACTTTTGTTAATATATTTATAACTATTTTAGCATAAGATTTTACCAACATTTTTAAACAAATAATTTAGGAAGCTAAATTTCTGAAATTTTTAAACAAATAGTTTAGGATGCTAAAATATGGGATTGCCAACCTTAATTATTATTGACCTGGACCATCTGGTCCAATAGCCTACATCTTACAATTAACCCAGACCATCCAGTATAATAGCCACTTTGAAAATGTTATATAACTTGATTTAACTTGATAAGTCTATTTAACTACATATACATATATTACAAATACTTTTAAGTAATCTAAAATTTATTTAAATATCATTTAATAATTATTTATAGTTAAATAGTTTTATAAAACAAACTCCAGGCATATTTCCATAGCCTTTTTTGACAAAATTTTATACATGCAAAACATAATCTAACTTAGTCCAATTTAATTAAAAGAATATAGTATAATTTTTATAAAACAAATATAACAAAGCTTGATATGATTATAACTGTCTACCAGTCCTTTAACTTAAAATCTTCTAAATTTAGATATTAAACAATTAACTATCTATAAAATAACTCAAAGTTATACACTTATTATTATTAACATCTAAAGATATTACTTTCTTATACACTTATAATATACATATAGGCAATTTAAAGTATACTTTTTTATGAACATTGTTTTTTTTGCTAACTGGAATGTTTTTTTAAAGATACAATTTTTTTTGTTACAGCAGCATATCTGATACATGTGTGATTGTTGCAATTAGTGTTACATATAGTATATTTCTAGAAAATGTTAGTATTGGTCTGATAACAAATAGTGATTTTTAGCTTTCCCTCACATTACCCTTTCTTTTTATACAATTCAGAATTCAAGTTTTGTAAAACCTTTGTATACAATTCAGAATTCAAGTTTTGTAAAACCTTTGTATACAACATTATATACCCTAGATAGATACTTATTTATAGAAATGATTAAAATAAGTAATATTTTCTTTTATATTACAGACATATATACACATTTAATAATTAACAGCTTCTTCAGAAATTGCTGTAATCAGACCAACATTTCTATCTATAGTCAATTTGAAAGGAATACAAGTATCAAAGTCATATAAAATATCATATAATTATGCTTACTAGTTAAATAATTATTTATAAACATTTTGAATTAAGTTAAATTACTTGTTATCAATTCCATAGAGCTATAATTATACAGGATATATAATGTATAAGGAGCACAAATTCTAATCAGACTGATGTCACTTTATGATTCATTATTTTAACACTGATATATATATTTTGTATATATGCTTCTGAGACAGCACTGAAAGAATGGCTAATTGCACAAATCATACCTATTCACAAAAAAGGTAACACCAGTATACCAGGTAATTACAGGGAGCCAAATTATTCAATAAAATTCTCCTTGAAGGCATTCAACCTATACTAGACCCACTTCTGCACCCCAACCAGAATGGTTTCCATCCAAATTAAAGCACCATACACACATACTTACTTTGAGGAGAATAGGGGAGAAATGTACTATCAAAAAGAATCATCAGTGTATAGCAATGTTTAAATATTGTCTTTTCTAAGTATATAGCCCTAAGTATTGCCCCTTTTAGTATATAGCATCCCTGAAATGCTCACCTGTCTCACCACAGCATTGTATAAAATTACAACAGCACACATTCTAACTCAAGATAGACAAAGTGAAGACTTCAATATTTCTGCTGGTGTTCTCCAAGGGGATACTCTAGCTCCCTATATTTTTACCATTCTTATCAACTACATCATACAAAAGATGTAGGAAAAACTGTTTGGCTAACTCTACAGAGAGGGAGATCGAGTCAGCACATAGCTATTCATCTTACAGACCTGGGGCCTATTTCATCTTTAAGTGGTTAGGTGTAGGTACCTAAACTTTAGGTGGTGTTAGGTAAGGTAAGGAGACATTTCCTATTTCATCTTGTTAGGTACCTAAACTTAAATATTTGTCTAGTTTAGGAGATGCTACTTAACTTTTAGGTGGCAATTGAAACATATATAATTTGTGTTCATGTAGTGGTTGGCTGCACACACACAAGTTTAAGCAAATTGCTTGCCACTGCGAGGGTGATAAACAAAGGGCAATACATTATACATATAGCTGTATGCTACTTTAGGGCCACATGACAATTGTATTGTGTTTGGTTATTGATAACTAATAGATAATAGAGGGCAGCTGTATGTTGGTTTTATAGCATGGAGCATTGGCTTTTTGTAACTTATGATATTACTATACATATCCAGGGTGTTCACATGTACATGAAATTCACGTATGTACGTGAATATACACGAATTTTGATAAAAAGACAAAATGTAAGTGAATTGTACACGAATTTGGATAGAGATATGTTTACTTTAACTGCTGTATGTGAATTTTTTAGTAAGTTATTTATTTTTTAATAAATACTACTGATTTCAATCTTAATATGAAGAAATTTTGTCCGCGGCACTTGAATATAACTTTGTATCTTTTATTTAAAACCTATAAAATCCTCAATCTGAAAGTTTTTTAGTTTTGGTAGTCTTGGCTTGCTGAGTTGTCATTAGGTAAAATGTTTTTACTTCATGTTGATGTATATATTATGTATATTTAAAAAATGTATATTATGTAAATATTGTCAATTTCTTTACCAAAATATGTACGTGAATTTTGACTTCTGTACATGAATTTTTTTGGTTAAGTAGTGTGGACACCCTGAGTGTTTATATTACTTACTGTACTTTCATTTAAACTGATACCATAGTGTTTACATTACTTACTATATTCCTTTAAACTGATTTCATTCCATGACTCATTTCATCTCTTATTTTATTATATCTTTTTAACAAAAGTTTAACCATTTTAATTATATCACCCTATAGCTATAATACATTAAATAATGTTTACATGATTTTTATATAACTGATATCATTTCATGTCTGTTTTTATACAGTGTTTATGTTACAACCTTAATGTTACATTATTAATATATTTAAAATGTCTAACATTTTTTAGTCATATGGTCTTTCAAATCTTTACATTTTTTATTCAAAGCATGTATGAACCCTGTTATAAAACAAACTATTCATAAGAGTTGAAATTATCTGTTTTAAAAAGTTGACACAAGTTACAATTAAAACTAGCATTTATTAACTATTTATAATATAATACTCATTTACAAAATACACTATACATAGAAAACTGTTTATAAAAAACTATTACACTAGTTACAAAATTATGTTCACAAAAGATTCCAAGTTTTTCTTTTAATTTTTCATATCTATGCCCATTTGGTTAATGGATTTTTTTGCAATGTCCCAGGGCTAGGGAGATATCTCTTCACAACAGCTGCAAATAGAGAAGAATGTTAAAAAAAGTTCAACAAAAGTATGGGTCCAGAAATTTAAATTTAGTATAATGCAACCTTTTTCTAGATAAGCATATACTGACCATGTAATGATGATAGATAAGAATAGAAAATAATGCAAGCTCCAAAACATATGTATTAGACAACATTAACATATTTGATATTGACTTGTTTTCTTTAAATATGCAATAAATACATTATGTATAAACTTATAAAAAGATATATACTCTTATATATTTATAAATGTAATAACATGTTGTTTGCTTATATAAGATTGGTTATAAATCACATAAAAGAGATAGGTATTTGTACTCTAAGGTGTGTGTTATTAGAATATTAGTTTGTAGAATAATAGCAGTAATAGAAAACATTTCATTTAAGAAAGGTGGTGTGTTGTATTTTGTATATATAACTTATTAAACTGTTAAAAACTAAATAGTTTTCATTAAAATATAAAAAGCTGAATATGTTTTATACTTCAACTGCTTTTTTTAAATGTATTAAATGCATTTTATCATATTTTACCTCTAACTTTATATAGGTATGAATTATTACCTTGATTAGCCATATTCTTGCTTTACTGGAAAATAATTTCATTGTTTAGAGTTGAGTGGGCATCCTGGTAAATGTATGATGTTTACATTAGATTAGGTAACAACAAATTAATAAAATATGAAATATAATAAAACATATTATCATCTATAGCATTTATTTCAAGTCTGTTTTGTATCAATTTAATGTTACAAATTATAATATAAAATTATTGTTATATAATAAATGATAGTATAGTCACAATGTCACAACAATATAGTCCTTAAAGTCACAATGATCTTGACTTGGGTATGTTTTGACATAAAATCTATCGGACAAACATCACTATGTTTATACCATGCTATAAAATGGATTAAGAATATATTATAACTGTTGCTATGTCTTATTAATTATTGCTAATTATTAAGTTGATGCCCACATTGAAAACTTTATTTATTTAAATATGAAATCATCACTTTCATTTTTGTTTACTATATTTTTAATATGTCCACAAAGGGTCATTTATTTAGAACCAGAATTTCTTTCTTTAAATTTATGGATTCTCTCCTTGAACCATTTCTATTCAAGTTTCAATTTGTTATGCCATTGCTATTTATTGCTCTTTTTTAAATTACCAAACCTCATTATTTGATGTGAATGATTCTGTTAACAATTTTCCTTAATACAAATCACTAAACTCTTAGAAATTGAAACTTAATCTTGAAATTAAAGAAAAAATAAAGCCATTAAAAGAATTTGGCATAGATATACTTTGATAATATGTTGCAATCAAACTTCTGTTTGTTAGAAATGGAAACTAAGATAAAAACTTGTATATTTTACTGTTCTTTTGTTTCAAAGCTGTGAATGAATTCTATTAAAGTACAAAATAATATCCAACTAAAATAACTAAAGATATACAGATATACAGACAACAAAGCTCAAAAGGCTTGTTGTCAAATTCATATTTTATACCATGGAAAATATCTGTTGAGGCTTCTATAATAAAGTCTGTACTTTTGGAAAATCTGAAGCAAACAAGTTTTATTTATTTTTAACTCATTAGAAAATTTTCTTATCATGTATTAAAATGATAAAATAATGTTTTTTTTTGTTATAATTGTTTGTTTGAATAAGTTTTACTGTGTTAAACATGTAAAAAGTAGTCATTTTGCAAAAGGCTGTAAGCAAATAAGGTAGTTTTGGTTTTAGGAACTGTAAAATAATAAAAAATCTATTTTAGTGAATACTTATTCCATTGCACTATTTTGTTCACCTTTACTTATTATAATTCAATAAACATTGAAACAATTTTATAAATTTATTAATGTGGAGGTACTCATAACACACATAATTGGCATTTTTTAAGAATTATAAATACAGATGAATATGGATTTTTGAATGTTATGTTGTAATTGAGATAGGGAAACGCTTATTCCATCATTCAGCTTATTTTGATACTTTGAATCAATTACAAAAATAATATTTTGATACTTTAAATATTAATAATTGCTTTGAATTAAATGACTTTAAAGTTTTCTAATGTGGATTCCATCACTAACAAAATGAAATTGCCCTGCACTGTATAAATATATATGTTTGCTATCTTACTAAATTTTTTTTATATTATTTTAAAAAGTTGTATTAAAGCAAAAGTTGTTTTTAAAAGTAATCTTTTAAAATGTCACTGAAAAATCACAGCATTTTATTTATCTATTTTTGACTGTAAAATTATATTTTAAAATTAGTAGTATAAAAATATTGGCAATATGATATTTCAACAGAGTCAAAATCGTGATTGAAGAAAAGTGATGGTAACAAACATGAAATTATTCAACACTGGTTTGAATGAACACACTATTTTTTCTACCAATGTTCATTGTATCATTTTAAAAGATTTTATTCTCTGTTGGTTTTAATTCTTTGAGTTAAACCATTTCTCAATTTAGGATAAAAATAGGATGACATTTTATTTTGTTTTGGATAAGTCTTCAAGGCATTTTGTAGTGCTTTTATGCTGAATAAATTTGTAAAAATTGTTTTGATAACTTTCTCAGTGTATTTGTTGTTATATTTAAGTATCAACATCATTATTGTGTCTTTGCTATGTTTTCTTAAAAAATGGTGAAGTAATATAATTAAAAAATCTAACAATAAATAATAATGTTATATATATTAATATTTATTTTATGTTGAATTTTCTAAATTCTAAAGAAAATACATGAATACTTTGCCTGATGGTTCAGCATTGACATATGAATTTAGAAAAACCATTAGGTGTAAAACCAATTTACATTTGTATGTTATATTTTACATCATTATAAAAGTTGAATTTATAATATTTTTATTCATTTCAATAGTATGTACATATATATGCATTTATATATATTATGTTCTTTTAAGGGTAGACAGTGTTCCATTCTGAAAAGATATGTACACATACATACAAGTAAAAAGAAATGAATATGCAGTGCTGCCACTCGGGCGTTTTATAATGCCACAACGTTTTTTTATTAGGGGGACGTTTTTTGAGTATGTCTATTAAATTTTCTTTACCTATATATTTATTTTGTCAGCTCTTTATATTTATTTGTAGTTCAGAAATAATAACCCCAAGACTAACATAGAAAGAAAAATGACTCAGCATTAGAATTCTGAGACTGAAAGTCAGTTAACTGATATTGTTAATCAATTTCAAAAGATTAATAAGAATGGGACTATAAACTGACAATGTTGGTTGTTTGTTTTACCTATTAATAAACATTTTTAATATCTGTATAATTACTTTTAAACATCGTACAAAAAAAGCTTACAGAATTTCACTTTTTAATATATAATACCAGTTATATAAACAGTTTTAATGAAAACACTCCATACATTTAACCATATTTTCATTATTTCAATTACCTCTGACGTCATTTTTTGAGACACCATGTATATATCAAAATCATTATATTCCTTTCGAAAATACTGTATTGCTAACTTTTATCAATAACAGTATCTATATAATATAGACCTTCACTAAAAATACACATGTAAGCTTACTTCTTTGAAAAAAATTGCATTGATTCAATTGGTACATAACTTAATTATTATAAAACAAAAGCTTGGTATGTGCCTTGCATTATTTTTTTAGTCTGGCGTTTTTATCACTAAAAGTTGAGTGGCAGCATTGAATATTTCACTAATTATAATACATAATATCATAATAAGTGAATTTGATTCAATTAAAACGAAATGATTCAGTTATTGTATTTAAATAGTAAAATAACTAGGTATTCAATATTATAAATATAAACAATTTTAATTAATGAAACACGGATTTAATTAGCCTTAACTTTTATTTATATGTTTATGTAAACTTTTAAAATTATACTTATTACTTATGAAGTAATCAAATATTATTTGAATTATAGTTTATATATTATATCATGGACCTCATTACATGTAACACTTCTTAAGATAAAATATAAATTTTATTTAGTTAATTATGATGATTGAAAGTTTCAAATGTTTGTAATTTTTTGTGTTTATTCTAGTTAAAATTGTATATATTCCTCAATTTAATCATTAAAATGTGTGCCAGGAATTAAGGTAAATATCTATGTTTTGTGCTTATCAATTCTTTCTGTCTAGAACTCCTCTCTGCTTAAATAATACATTCCAAATAAATTCTAGAGTCAACGAATGAGATGAAGATTAAAGTGTTTGTAAACCATTTAAATCTTATTGTTTAATTGCTTTAACTTCAGTTTTAGAACAATTCTGACAAAATTGAAATATTTTAAAATAGTATATTTTTGTGAAATATTCTCAATAACTGGCCATGCATGCAAATTAGTAATGGAAATATAAAGTGGAAAAAAGAATTGGTAGCCAAAGCATCAAAATGTTTGAAAAAAAGACTGATACTATTTCCGCAAGATATACTGTATATTATTACAGTGTGTCTAAGCTATATATTTATATTTGTAAATGTATCAGAAAAGGAATTATCAGTTTTGATACAACTATCTTAAATAATAGGTTATTGAAACTTTACATTTTTATTTTTTTATTATAAAGAGCAATTGACGAAAACAGGAATTGCTCCTATTTTTTATTATGGATTCTTTTTTTTAATTGTCCAATTAATTTTTTTAATTCGCCATGTCTTGTATTAAAAACTCATGTTTCTTTTTTACCACATTTACTAACATAAAATTCTAACTCTATAGTCAATCTTATTATCTAATACTATAACTCTAGGTAAGTTTACTTATGCATATCAAGTGCATAAGTTTATGCACTTGAGAAATAGTATGATAAAGATTAATAAAACGTCACTGAATAACATGTTTTTTAATAATTTCATTGGAATATGGGTACACTACTTTTTGCTACCTCATTTATAAATAGTTGTAATAAATAATCAATTTTTTTATAAATATAAATGATGATTAATGGGTATTTAATTTTATGTGAAATATAAGATTAACATATTTAAAACAAAAAATACACTTACACAAGTGCATTTTTGTACAGTTGTGTTATTGTATCGTCATGTTTATTTATAGTCATTTAATTATTCTAGTTTTGTTGACGTTTTTAAAATAGATTAATTTTTATCATATTATAAACTATATATTTACTACACTTATTTTATTGATATCTACTATTTGAATTTACAGCACCCAAATCAGAGTACCAATGCCCCAGTTGGTGGCGGCGCGTCAGGTGGAGTTCAGACCGCTTTCTTGGACAGCTACAACCCCTTCGACGATGCAGCAAAGAAAAACCAGTCGACGGGAGCTGGGATTCCTTCTGCGAGCAGTCAGTTTCAGCCGCCCCCATTCCAGCCCGCTGTCTTGCCAGACTCAGGGAGTAGTGCGCCACCCGCCTATTCTGCTGTGTCAGCTCAGCGAGTTACCACAGAAGAGTTAGAGCGCCGACAGAGAGAGCTGGAGTCAAGGGCGGCAGACTTGCAACGTCGTGAGGATGAACAGAAAAGGGTGGAGGCTGAAACAAAAGCTTTAAGTAAGTACATAGTTATTGAGCGCAAAGGATTATTAATGATACTTTCTGTTTGGTTTACTGATATATATCGTTTATGTTAATATTATTTACTGTAAATGTATAACATTAAATAAATCAATATATTTGAAGGTACAAAACAACAATTCTATTTACTTTAGTGGTGAATCTGTTTTTTGTTTGTTTTAAACGTTATTTTTGTTCGTTTTTATTTTTTAGAGATAGCTAGGGGGTTAAATCTATAGAATATTACAAATTTATTAATAAAATTTCAATTTTATTTTGTGTCTATTTCTTATAATACTTTTGCATTCATTTTTGTAAAATATTTTCAGATCGAGAGAACAATTGGCCACCCATACCCTCTTTTATTCCAATTCAGCCATGCTTCTACCAAGACATTGAAGTTGATATCCCAATTGAGTATCGAAGAATTGTGAGCATTGGATATTATGTTTGGATTGCCCACGCTGCCTTGTTATTAGTAAATCTGGTGGGCACATTGGTGTATTTCATTGGATCACAAGGGTCGAGCAGAGCAGGAACCACATTTGGCACGGCTATACTTTTCCTTATTTTAGTTGTACCGTGCTCTTTCTTGTGTTGGTACAGGCCACTTTACAAAGCTTTTAAGTGAGTAACCTTGTTATTGATTTCGTTCAATTATGCGACTGATTTCTGATTTTTCCCCTCTTTTTTTCAGGAGTGATAGTTCTTTCAACTTTTTTACTTTCTTCCTTTTCTTCTTCGTTCAGTGTGTGCTAATGATTATAAACACGATTGGTCTTGACTTTGCGTCATGGTGAGTACAGAAATCTGATTTTTAAAAACGTCTACATTATAAAGTTACAAAATGAATGATTTATTTACTTTGTTTTTATACAGTTAGCAAAAAAAATAGATTGAATAAGTGTATAGCTGTAATATTTAAGTCATTTTAAAATATTGAAAGGTGGCAATAAAAATGACATTTAAATGGAACTATTCTTCATAAGATTCATTACATTTACTCATTAAATTAATAGTTTTTTAAAATAGTTTTTATCTGCATACATTATTTTTCAGTGGATGGATAAACAGCTTCACTATGATTGGTAAAACTCCTGGTGTTGCTATTTTCATGATGATCATCGCATCAGCATTTACGGCGCTTTCAGTTGTTGACGTTCTCCTACTTATTAGAGTAAGTATCTGTAATGGATTTCTCTTATCTTTAGTTATTTATATTTTAAAATTGGGTGTACTTTTAATATAGTTCCTAAATATAAATTTGAAGTGCGTCAAAGATTTTGCTTATTGAATTGTATCATATGAAAACATAAATAATTATTTCACATTTTGAAGCATACATTTTTACGTTGACATTTACCTGTATAAACATTGCAATATTATATTGTTTATGTTTTATTTAACATACACGCCGCCACAATATGTTTAAAAATAAATATACAAAAGTTACAGTCAATAAATTTAGATAGATGTTAAAAGTTAAATAGAAGATAGTTTAAATGAAAGATGACATGCTTACACGTCGACAACGTGTTTGCATGTTAGAAGTAGACTAAATCGTTTATCAATAAGCTGGAATAGTTTTGCTTTTAGCAAGTAAAAAATTAGCGATACATCTTTTATCATATATTTTTATGTAGTAATACTTTTTATCTACACAAATGAATACTGTTCATTAAATATGTGCAGTTAAGTAAATACCATTTTTTTATTAAATTATTTTCATTTTTATTTATTTGTTTGTCTCAATAATATTATATCGGAATCCTTAATTATCCGGGCTTGTTACTTTGTGCAATTTACAATTACAGTATCGAAGTTAATTATTTTATTTTTAGTCTCAATAAAGCAGCACATATGAGACAATCAAATGTACGTTTTACTGAACATTCAATTGTTTTTATTTTCAAATTTTTTGATAACATGATGTTTTTCAATTACTGCCTTGATCTTATATTTTAATATTTTTCTATCTACACTTTGTACCCATGCATATTAATAATATGTATTAAGCATCCTCATTTTATCTTCCTTTATATTATAGTATGATATTATTGCATGTGTAGTTTACTTTCTATCCTAAATATTCAGGGTTTATTCGACATTTCAAACATTTCTTGTTCACAGGTTCATCGACTTTACCGAAATACAGGAGCTAGTTTTGAGAAAGCTAAACAAGAGTTTTCTCATGGTGTGGCAACTAACCCTACTGTGCGTAATGCTGCCGCCGACTTCGGCACATCTGCTGTACGCTCTTCGGTGAACACTGGCCCTGCTAGCCGTTATTAAGAGTACAACGTGATTATATTCTCATTTATAACTGTTTACATAATACAATATAAGTGTGTCATTCAAGGACATTATACTATGATTACTTCTACTAAGTTTATTCAGAGCTATACATCGATATCTTTCTATATAATAACTTTCTGGCGCTACTGGTGATTGGTTACCATATTTATAAGTTATTCGCTGTAGTTTGCGCTTTTTCTGTTGACCCAATGATAGGGAAGACCACTCCCTAATTAACGTTATGTCATTATATCATAAAATGCCCTTTACATATTCAGGCTATTCGAGTTTTTTGGTGACATGTTGATCTTAATGTGTCTACTTGTGGTTTTTTTAAATTTACTGATAATTTTGTCTGTTCATTTCTAGTCGTCTCATCCTTGCATTATTGATTTCTTAATTCGCTATTTTATCAATTGGTATTTGCAATAATTATTTCCGATTTTTGGTCTACATATTTTGTTGTATGCTATTACGCACCGTTATATTAGTATTATGAATCAGGAATCAGTCTTCCATGTTTTGAAAACAATCAATCATGGCATTCGTGCAAAATTGCCTTTCTGTTTATTGCGAGATGTAAATTGTTGATATGATATAATATTTGTTTTGTATGTATTGTATTGATTGCTTATTGTATGGTTGGATTAAATGTTTATATAGTATATATACCTACTTACGGTATTTTACATTTATCCTTGTGCCATTGCCTAAAATACAATTTTAGTTATTTCAGTTTTCGTTTATTTTCATGCGTTTGTTAATGTTTCTACCAAGCCAAGAACGTCAGCGATTTTAAGAGATACCTTACCAACTTTAGACCTTAACTAGGGAGATTGCATATTAATTAGCTCATTTTTGTTATCAACGTAAGGAACAAAATGCAATCAAGACTGTGAAATAGGTATTACTGTATAACTTACACACTAATAAATGGCTATATTTTAATAACAATCACGCCATAAATTCTATATGCATATTAGGTATATACATTTTTCTTCAATACTAATTGTAGATAATGCCTATATTATAAACTACATAATATGTTACTAAGTATATATCATTTTTCCTTTAATTTTAAAAATAAAGAAATATTTAACAGCTTTTACATCATAATTAAGTTGTTTTCATATGGTCACTTTATCTTTGTCGCCTATTAAAACAATACAAGAAGCTGATCCACTTAATTTGTTTCGTCACAATAATTTAAATGTGTACCTTCGTTTTTGAGATTTTATTATTGATAGAAAATTATGAATATAATTAATTGAAATTTGGAAAATTTCAGATACACTTAAGGTATACTCCTAAGTGGTCCGGAGTATTTGTTTGTATTAGTTATTCACAAAATAATTGATACTTATTGTTTTAAGATTTTAGTTAAAAAAATTGAATTTTCTAAAAAGTACTATTTTTATCGTACGCTACAAAAAACGCATCAATTTATATAATATTACTAGGAGTATTAACAGTAGCGTAAATAAAGTCTTAATTAGCAATTTACCGCATTAACTTGGTATTGTAATCTAATTAACCTAACTACTTCAATGAGCACAATATATTTTACCATGATTAACGATCTATAAATAGGCCACCACACTTTCCGGAGGGACACACATTTGTATCATACAACAATAGAAACATTTGTTAAAAAGCTAGCCTATGACACGGACCAGTAGACTAGACTATAGTCAATATACAGTTTGAGGGATACGGCATACCATATGAAAACAATTTTTCTGTTATCAGTCATATAGGTATATGCATTATAGGTATATATAATGTGAAAAATAAAAAGTTGATTTGTGGCAACTATAATGTGAAAGTAACGCGATTTATATTGTGGGAATATCAATCGTTATTACGTAATAATTGTTTTGTATATAGGCGATCTATTTTCCCTCACCGATGAATTGACAGTGTTGTCTCACGAAATATATCGGCTTTTACGATATTTTTACTTGCCGCAGATCAAAACTTTTTATTTTAAATGAATTTATCGGCTCAACCCTATCACTCTTTTCTAGATAATGCAATGAAATTTTAAAAAATTAACAAAACGACAAAAAACACATAATGCTACGTAAAGTATTGTTTTATATTTTTGTATGTAGAATTTCAATTGTAATTTTTATATTGTGTACCTCTACAAAACTGAAATATAATGCACGAAATTGTATTTATGGCTAAACAACACTTAGGTATATATGTAATTATTTTATATTATAATATTTATTATAATTATTATATATTACTAGTATATATTAATTTATTCTACTTAACACTGTTAAGTCAATTCGGCCGTAATTAAGGTCCGTAAATGTATATATCAATATAGTAAATTTAAACATACAAATCTATTATTTTATATTAATTTCCTAATACTATACTAATAATAATTTGAATTTATAATTTAGAGTTTCAATGAAACATAATACTCGTCAATAATATTCGTGTTTATTTATAAAGGTCCGTACTTTTACAAAAGGTCAGTATTTATCATGAAAGGTCCGTATAGTACGGACCTTTAAAATAACCTTATATTTCATAGCACGTGACTGATTGTTATTATTGTTGATATAATTAAGTAGCAAGATGATAGTAGTAAGTAGCAAGTTAATAGTATTAAGTAGCAAGTTAATATAGTCCCAGTCACAAAAATAATAAAAACCCAATATTGATCCGATCACATTACATTGGGTAATCATCGGCCGACAATATGATAATAACCCAATAATCAGGGTTTACTTGGATCATTGGGTTATTATTGGCCGATTATAAAACCGTATTCCAATCATTAACCGATAATCGGGGAATGATTGCATTAATTTGATTATATTGATCAATATAAAATCTTTAGAACATTGTCCACCGTTTCCAAATAGTAAAATATTTGTTAATATTAAGAAATTATAAATCACACTTATTCCGATAATTGCAATCTATACCGACCCAGTTTGTAGTACCTATAACAAATCAAGTTTATTTTATGTTTCAGATTTCTGCAATTAAAAATTGTATTAATAAAATATTCGTTTGCATTAAAAATTATTGAAGTTTACACAGCTCTTATCTATATAGATAAAGGAGAAAATAAACAAACTTAATATATAAATAATTTCTTTATAAAGAAGCTATAGTATTATGTAATACTATACTATTATAGTCTCAAACACCGATAATGTGCAATTATAAAACTTTGCTTGCAATGATGTTATTTGCCTTAACTACATTATACATACAGTGACTAATATTTATAGCCCAACTATTTCTAGGCGGTTGGCGGAATAGCATCGACACGGAAAATGGTCGACAATTGAAAATACATAGCTAATTTATATAACAAATATTTGGCAAAAGCCGGAATAGC
>JAYRBW010144999.1:0-14791 GCA_036023295.1 Invenusta paracnida | reverse complement strand
TGTGGTTTGAATGAATTTATATCTTTTAAAATTGTCTGTAGCTAACCAGCTTTTTGCCATTTTTGGTGATAAAAAATGGCTATAGATTGCCAAACATCTGGCGGAGCTAAAGTAAATGAGTGCCTATTTATATACTGATTCATTTATTTAATATAATTACATATTTAATGTCAATGACAATAAAAACGTAGTAGCATCATCCATATTTTTACATATATATTTATAAACGTCTTCAATTTCATTTATATTATAAATTAATACATGACATTTTTCTTCTAGAGTTAGATGTTGGCTTTGCTTTAATTTTGTAATAAAAAGTAAATATAATACGATAATTTTTTTTTATAATTAAACCTAAAACTTTTCAATGCAATAAATGATTATACGATACCTTAAAGACAGTAATTTGAATGAACTACTAACAACAGTAAAAAAGGATAAAACACAAAAAATTAAATTAAACTATAAACTACAACTCGTAATCAATTAAACAAACATTTTCGATATAACATAACTAAAATCATCCCAGACATTTTTTATGTATCCATTTTTAATACAAATGATAAAGATTTTCTATTTAATTTCACTCACATACCATTTAATATCACCCACGATGGGACCCTTATAGTACAGTATTGTCTTTTTAACATTTGGAATTTTGGTTAGCATTTTAGTATTGTGTTAGGTTTTTAAGGGTTGAAAGCGAAAACCATTCTAACTCGATCAAGTCCTCCCACTTGAAACTAATTACATAAAATATGAAGAAATATAAAGAAAAAATGACTAAGTGAACTAAATGAGCTTTTAAATTCGCTTTTTTACTTTTTCAAGATTATTCGTTTTAAAATTAATTTCAAAATTATTTTGAGGAATTCTACAACGATTTGGAGGACATTTTTCGAATTCCACCGTTAATAATATCTATTAATAATAATAAAGCTTTATTTCCACTGCTTACACAGAAGTGCAGTTTAGTGTAGGAACAATCAGTAAATACATAATAATGAATAATAATAATATACTATTGAAACGTAATCACTGTAAAATTTTATCAATAAAATATAATGTTGCGAATAGCCCTTCTTCGTATATGAGGCTTACTCCAGCAGTATTTTTACTTTATTTATTTTTAACTTTAAACATGTGGCAGCCAATTAAGCTAAACTACAAGTTTTAAGTTGTGGAGAATCATTTCTAATGGATAAAAAAAGAAGGTTCTCGAACCACTCCTTGATAAAAAGTCAATGGAGAGTCTTTGGGAGTTGCCTCTGTGATTTAAACGCGATAATAATTTATATAACCTTAAACTTAATATATACAAACTTTGAAATTATGTTAATAGCCGTAAAGATTACTATAAACTTGGATAGCAGAATTATAATGTAAACAGCAAGAAAAAGATATGATTTTTAAAAATATTTCTAGATTTTTACTGGCATTTAATTTAATAAGTATTTTTATCCGAATGTATATGATCCATATTACAGGCTTTTATGTCTTGATTCCTACGACTACTTAACATGTACCTAACACAAATGGCTAATATGTCTAGGTAACAATTTACAGGTTTGGAATCGGTGAGAGACCATACTGGCAGTTGCAACCATTTTGTAATGTCCCTCTTAGCGACGTGGTTATTTAAGGTTAAATATTAATAATTAGAAATAATATTTTTTTGTAATTTAACCATTAATATAGACTGTTGCTAAAGGTACGACAACAAGGCCTCAACTACCAGGTAATTCATGATAAAACGTTCCCATCTTCCCAAATATTCTAGACGATTCCAAAAGTCATCGGTTACAGGCTACATTTCAATGTCATTAGTTGATTAAAATTACCGATTACTTGTTTTATTGAGAGTTAAGCATAGACTATTAATGATTTAAATATTTGGTTAAGAGTTTTAACAATGTAAAAGTGAGTGATTTACAGAGATCTGTATAATTTATACTAATAAAACAGAAGCCACAGAAATAAAACATTGGGTATAATTACCAAATGAAAAGTAAAAAAAAAAGATTTTGAAGTTGGCTATATTATTATATTTTTCTTTGATATAAAGTCCAAAGAAGTTAAACGCTCAAGAAAATAATGAAAAGTTGCAAGATACCATACTTGCTAGATGTACTGAGAACATGGAAAGACAAAAACGAAGTGAACACTCATCAAGGTTTAACAAATATACAGTAACAATAAAAAAGAGTATACAAGATTAGGTATTGTTTTGTTAGAAGATTTGATCTCGCACGATGAGAGAAATAAATTATAAAAAACTAATACACATTTCAGTAAAAGTTAAATCTTTAATAACATGAAACAGTGTCGAATGGTATACAATCTTTTTCAACACTTATAAGCAGTTCCAAACAATAAATAATAATAATCTAGATTTCCTGATTGCATAATTAATCAACAAAATGGATTTGCGTGAATTTATGGATGGATGGAGTGATAGACAATTATTGCTTGCTTGTATATGACATACGGTATTAAAGTAGTGGATTCTCTTAGTGGATTTTTAATGAGTTATGACGAGTAACTTCCTCAATAATGTAGTGCGTGTGTCGAAAGTAATACAATGGCAGCAAAATGGTAAATGAATGCATTAGTATTACGATGAGAGATATACAGTAAACAAAAACTATAACAAAACGCAGATAAAGATGCTGAGGAAGGATTACAGCAGCAGTTAGTACCTTTGTCGGTAATAAGTACAACGATAAAGCATGTATATGTAATACTATTATAGCAAAAAATTCGACGACCATATTCAAATTCTGGACGGAACTACTATAGTGGCTGATTGTCAATGAGAAAATTTTGTTCAAAGGACAATAAGCCATATCGGTTTGAAATATTATGTAAGTATAGACTTGGAAGACTCAACTTGTGCTCAATATTGTTGTTGGCTTCAGGCATAATTTGTGCAATCAATTCAACAATGTTTCAATTTAGTTTTCCAATAAAAGTAAATTAAACACCTCTAAAAATGTCACATTATAACTATTACAAATTTAATGCTCAATTATAACGATACAACTAAGTATTTATGAAAACAACAATAAAATATGTTTGCTAATATAAAAATAAACTAGAAACAGTTGATGGATTACAAAGGATAGTTGCTATAAAAGGATTAGTTGCTTCAAGGACAATTCTACATTTGAAAAAACAATTTTTTTAAAGTAATAGTAAAGCAATTAGGTAAAATATTTGCGCAAAAATTTTGTTTTACTATTAACAAACCAACATAAGAAAATTCACGAACGATTACCCCGGTAAATATCCTTAAATACATTTTATAACAAAATTATATATTTTTACAAATTAATACATATATAATACATAATTTGCAATATAACTCCTAGCTGTATTAAATATAATTACTTAGATTGATTTAATTAATTCGAATGAGAAAATGTCAAGATGCATAAAATATTATCTACCTTATACACTGTTTTAGGATTGTCACAAAGTACTCTTAACTGCACATCTATTAAAAATATAGCGAATGATATTAGCTCAAATTTTAAAGTTAGGGTTATGAGTCATATTGTTATTAATTAAATAAAAGTATACTTAGTACAGTGAATGAAAAAATACTTTCTCAAATTGTGTGCATTTGGTAAAGTATTATATAGATTTTTTTAAATTTAGACTCATTGTTTGAATTGGTTAGATGTATGAAATCATGATAGCTTACATAAGTAATCTAGAGGAATAGGCGTTTTAGACGTAGTGTTTAGTCAGTACGGTAATAGCAAGCTATTTATCAACAAAACAGACAAGCTTTTTTGAGATAACTTTCGCTGTTTCAATAATGTTAAGAAAATCAGCCGGACCGATATTTCCTCCATTCTGACAGTTGCAGTTAGTATAGACTGCAACAAGGGATTTGCATTTACCATGGATAACGCATAGGCGGTAACAACAACGACGTATTTTGAATGTCATAATATAATAAGCACATTTGTATGACATAGTTACTAAATTGGCGAAACCAATAACGAGAATAATTTATATGACAAAAACTGGGCTGAATTGAAAATCTAATAAATTAAATGGTAACACATTTCAGACACGGGAGAAAATACCATTGAAATAGTAAAACAGCAAGATTTTTATAAGATGGATAGTGTTTCGAATAGACTAGAACATCGGAATCACTAATGTGAAATATTTTTCTAACTAAATCAAATTGATACTTTTATTTACATTTATTGAAAAATTAGCTATTTAAATTTAGATCATGATTACCTTTAAAACATATTTTAAGGAGAAGTATGAATAATATATAAGAATAAGATAGTCGCTAAAATATCTTTTAACTGCTTATGCAACCATATCATATATTGTGAAATGTGTTGTTAGTTGTATTGTTCATGAAGAAAGCACCATTGTTGTTTGCTTTTAATGGACGATACCTAAAAATCAGAGTCTATCGTGAAGCTGAATTTGCTGGACAGTCTTGGCGCCCCGTAGGAGTGTCTCCAGGGAGGGGTCAGGACTAACAACACTTGCGGAAGTAGCGTTCGTCATAGAAGATGAAGTGGAAATGGAGGCAGTGGAGGCGATCTGAATCGGGAGTAGGAAGACTGAGGGATCGACTGTGGCGATTGGTATGACAAGGTGCGTTCGAGAGGAGGGGGATGAAGAGGTCTCTGTTGTACAACTGACGCGGTGTGATGCAGTGCTGGTGTGAGTATGATGATTGCTGTTGCCAGTGAGAGCTGAGAGTGGGATCAGGGATCCAGATGGTGCACTGCCCGATAGGTTCTACCGAAGAGGAATTGGAAGAGGGGGAGTAATGTACAAGTAATGTATAAGTAGAATTTGAATTATAGCAGCTTTGTTGCCATAAATGCTTGAGACTTTAGATTTCGGAATTTTATATATTTGTGAAAAAGTGAAATCATATTGTGTTTTGGTTAGGTAAGTCGGAATAAAAATCTAGGTTACTAATATATAGGGCCTAATTAAACGAATGCAGTTAAAAGTTAAATATTATTGTATTGACAATGAATCTGTTTCTAAATGTTTTGTAAAATTCTCTTTCTAACATTTGAATATTTATAATTATTGAAATTTTGCAGCCAAGAAAACATATCCAATGAAATATAGTGATTAACGTCACGTTTTCATATAATGATATGTGTTGTTTAAATAGCCAAAAAACTAATACGTCAATTAATTGGAAATATGTGTTTCCCCAAAAGAGAGTCAAACATTAGCCATATGTGTGAAATTTAGGAATTGTAATTTGTAATAATGTATAATATTAATCTTTATAATAAAAATAAAAAAACTAATTCTGGGTGGGTCAGTAAAGCCAAATTTAAATAAGAATACGCAAAATGGTCACTTATTTACAATTCTGTATATTACCTGGGAATAATTTTTTTTATAGGTATTCCAAAACGAGAGATCCTGGGCTGAATGACTGCTTGCACTGAAACTACCACCCAGGGATATCGTGGGTCTAGTTGCAATCAGCGACCTCGAAAGATTTGTCATTTTTTGAACAGGGTGATGTGAGGGCTGTGATTGCTGACGAACACTCACCACAACCTCCCCATTTACTGCACCACCTCCGTTATTGGATGGCGTATTGTTCTGCTGACCAACGCCACCACCGCATCCGTCAGAGTTGTCGAGGAGATGGTACACCGGTTGCATACTCTGGTTCATCCAACTTGGGGATAGAGGTTTTGGCAGATCAATTGAAGTGCTTCGGTTGAAGAGCAGACTGCTACTAGAGATGGCGGCGGTGATGGTAGCAGTAGAGATGGGTGAGGGACCAGGGGTTCCTGCCCGTCTGGGTGGAAGACGATAGCGGATGGGGGCGGACCTTGAAGGCAGGTTGAGACTGCCGCCCAGTGACTGTTCGGACTGCTGCTCTGTCAATGTCCGCTGGAGGACTGGCATCCGGGCTGTGCTCGCTGAATTCCATAAGATAGAGATACTTTATAAAAGGCGAGACACGCAAGAACATATTATTTTATTGTTTCCCAACAAAAAAAATTGCTTGGAAATGAATGATAATCTTTCTAAAAATACGCGTATTAAAAGAAATAGTTGAATTCTGTGAATTTCTAAATATTTTTCTTAAATTTTTCACTACACTTAATAATATATCAACATATAAACTAAAACGTATTTCATAGGATCTTTAGTCTTAAAATCGATGGGACAAAAAAATTATTTGAAGGTTTAGAATTGTGAAATAACAGCATAAGAATAAAATATATTACTAACGAAAAAGACATTGAGTTTGCTCACTGGTTTGTTTTTCCTGGTTACTACAGCTAGTCTGGTAATTAGACAAGGACACAATCGGAGAGGTCGGGTGAGATACTGAATTAAAATGAGAAAAAGAATTGACGGCTTGACTCGAGGTGAGAAGAAGAGAAGAGGATCTTTGCGAAGAGGATACGACCAGTCCCTTGGAAATTGCAGAGGACACAGAGCCCAAGGTGGTGCTATTCGTAGCAATGGAAGTGGGAGAAATATGACGGGGGTTGATGGTGGTCTCAGGGGCGACGGTCAATTTGGGACTGGTACCATTTTTACTCATAAGCTGCTGCTGGTTGAGAGGTTTGTGGATGGAAGCGGGCTGTCTAGCCAGACTTCCTGGCGCAGAGAGAGAAAAATTTGGGGAGGACGTAGAGATGAAGGGTTTTACTAGACTGCGACGTGGTGGGCAACTTTCGGAAAGACCTAAAGACAAAAAATAATGGGAAAAACACAGGATATATTATATTTTTTAATATGATGCACAATAATACATTCAACTTGATCTGTAATTAACTTTTTTAAATATGAAATTAGAGCGTCGTCATCGGAAAAAAAGATAATGGTAGCACTCTAATTTATAACAATTTCAAATTGAATAATATTATAATGTGGATCTAGTTTAATTAATATATATATATACAATACATTTAAGCAGTATGCATATGCTAGCAAAAAATATTATTATTTTGACGATCGTTTCATTACTACCTGAAAAATCGACCTTAATACCTTATTAATTTCAAATATTATAGATTAGATTAAAAAATACAGCTACAATCTTCAACTAAATAATGTTATGGTAACAAAGGAGCATGTATTACAATACACCTCAAATAGTTTTATAGGTAAAATACAATTATGAAGCATGTAAAAAAAGAAAGCCAAGACTCACTTGTTGACATGCCGTTGGACTGATGAGTGTTGACTGAATCAGAGGAACTGATGGCGGATAAAGAAAGACTTGTCGGCATAGTACTGTTGTAGAAAGGCAGACGCTGACTAGTCAGAGAGGAGAGTAGGGAGGACGTTGAAGAGAGAGGTGAGGACGCAAAGTTTGGCGTTGTCATGCCAATAGTCGATTGTTGCTGTTGTGTCACGGTACTATTAATTGTGGAAGGCGAGGCTACATCTTCTGACTCCACCTCCTGACCCCAACTTCCCCAGTCAAGTCGGCGCTTTTTCACGGGTAAACCGCGTTGACTGCTGGCACTGCTTCCAGGTGGCGTGCCGCCCGAAGCAGGTAGGAGAGTCCTACCATTACCGCTCTCATGGAGACGCGTAGGGGTGACGAGGAGTTCAGCCGCATTACCAGTGATGCGCAGATTGGTGGCAAGAGAAGAGGCGGGGGAGGAAGAGGAGGGACTTAAGTCAAGGTCATCGCCACAGCTCCCGTCACCACATTCAGAGGCATCGTCGGTTGCCTCATCTGCAAAGTCTCCGTCCTCCCCACATTCTGAGGGAAATTGAAATACAGAAGTGAAAAATCAATACCGGCTGCAAAATTATTTTTATCAAAAGTGAAAAGATATAAAACTTCAATTCCATGGACCAACGGAGCATGAAAGCTGAGTTCTCGTAAAAATGGCAATGTTTAGCAAAATCCTGTTATAATAAAAAGTGAATTACGATCTCGGTTTGCCGGGATATATATATAAATCTAAATTAATTATTCGCCATAGGCTTAAACTAATCAATTGATAATTGCCTCAATGCTGCAACACAAATCAGTTTGTTAAAGCCCAATATTCTGCAAGTTCGGTAAAATCATCAATCTTATAAGACTCTTTAAAAATTCCTGTACACTACTCAAAAGATTCTTACAAAACTCCAAACACAGGTATTGTTCCCATCAACACATTGACTATTACTATAGAAAAAATACTACAAGATTCAAACAAAATTCTATTAGGATCAATATAATACTGTTATAAGATTCTTAGATAGGAAATCGATACCATTCTATTTCGTTGTTTTATACCGGTATCAAATTAAACTCGGATTCCTGTTACCAAAAATACGCAAATTATTCATTATATATACATATAGGTAATTATATAAACCAGTTTACCTAGAGTAGGTATATTATATACACGCATTATGTATAAATAAACGTACACAAATTTATGTATCTGGCTAACTTACCTGTCTGTCCCTATATGTACGTAATAAGCTAGCTGAAACATGAAGCAGTTCTAGACTGAAAATAATTCTATCGATTTGCCGATTTCGAAAAACTATGTATATTTTAGTCAGACTGCCAAGAAGCAAAATTATTAAAGAAAACAGTATGTCTTGAACATAAAGAGCACCTACCACAATTTCTTGGTAATCTGTCTAAATATTGCAACAAAATTAGATACTGGATTTAATAGTTAATTTAAAAAAATTGTTTCACAAGAATTACAGTAATGTTTTGTTACTATTATCTGAATTAAAAATAATTTTATAACATAAAGATATTAGCAAAACATTTTCTTAGGATAGAAATTTGAAGCTATTTTAAAAATACATAGCAGTTCTTCTGTTGCTATAGCTTAATAAAACACAATACAAACAAACTAGGCATTTATTCTGTGATATTAAGCCTAATACGGTGTGACTTGTTTCTAATTGTATATAATATGCTACGCGAAGCAATATGTGAGGTTTCAAAACTAAATATTATATGACTCAGTAAGACAAAAAAACACCTTTGCAGGAGACAGAACACAATGCAATGCTGTCATAGAGAAACATAACAATAATACCAAGAAAGCAGTATGCCGTGTGTGTTTGTAACGTTTACCACATAGTACCCAACACTCTTCGACTATTCAATTAATCCTTAAAACTAGTCAGTAATTAACATCATTTTTATTTTAGCTTATAAAATCACAATTAATGTAAAATGCCCATGAACATACAAATTAAAGACATGTGTTGCTTATAAATCTTTCTACAGAAATACTAACTTCGTTAAATTCGGTAGAACTACTGAATATATAGAGATTTGATGAGGTACTGCTGAAAATTGTTACTAGACAATAGTTTTGTCAAGGTAATATTTCAGATAAAATAAAAATTAGATAAAATATAAGCCATAAGTTAAATGAATAGATACCAATAAATAAATAAAATTGTGTAATACACAATGACAATTTTTAACATAATTTAAAGAAAAATGTCTCAGAAAGGTACAAAAGGTTCACTTTATATTTTGAACAATATACAAACAGTTCAACATTTAAATAACATTATAATATCAGTTTTTTGTATTAATGCAGAATCAGGATTAAGTTAATAATTATTTATATTAATAACAACGAGAAGACGACTGAAATGAATTCTAATTATTTAACAAAAAACACATTTTAGTCAACAAGTTGGTGACACATACTAGATAAATATACGACGTTTTTAACATGCATTTAAAACGCTAAAACTCTGTTTAAGTAAGCAATCGAGGGTTCTAATATCCGGTATACATTAGAGTTGCTTAGTAACGGGTCGGAATTTTGGAATTGATAATTATCGGTTGCAAATAAAATGATTAACTAACAGGCATACTGATGTGTGATATCTATTAGAAAGCCACAGGACAAAAATATTCATTACTTGTAATCGTAAACCAGCAGTGTGGAAGCTATTTGATGCATTATAAACGCTCTATATCAACCATAAATTTTATGTAACCTTGCTAACGCAGCCAAAAATTATAATTAATGAAATGTTATTTTCTTTGTAAAACTGAAAGCTAAAATTATTAGAAAACAGTAAATGTAAAAGATAAACGATACATAGTAGAAAGTAATTAGTATATATTACTAATTTAAATTTGAAAAACTTTCCAAATCTTAAATAATCATATTACAAGAAAAAAAATCACACCTTTAAATCATATACGAATATTGTCACTGGGAATTTGAATAAGACGTATACAGGGGATAAAATAACCAAATTAATTGACGTATTTTTATGTGTAAGTACATAAAATCATTTAGATGAATGCATAGTATATTCACTAAAAAATAAAAAAATGATATTATATTATAGTTAAATATGTTAGAACACTAATAAAATGTAACACCGTTTTCTAAAAATAAAACATAGACTAGTAAAGACTAAATGAATATATAATATCGTAGTAGTGGTAATAGTAATACAGTAGACATGTGTGTACACGATATATGTACAAAAAGTTCATAATATGAGCGAAGAAATAAGAACTATAACTTCATCTGTGAATTACTAAAATATAGTCTTAAAACAATACAATATTAATCAGTTAGCTTAGAATATTGAATACAACACATTTTAATTACTGATGTATCGAATCGATGTTACACACAGTACATTTTGTTATTAAAAAAAGAATTATCATAATTAAGTTTTTCTTGAAATCTTGAGTAGAATTTTATCAATCAGTATGCATTTAGACGACAAGAGATGATATGATAAAGAGGAATGCATGATTTTACGGTGAGCAACTGCAAGTGTTACATGTAAGAAATGCAGGACCTACAATACGACAAGCTCACTATTTAATGTTATAGTAATCATTATTAAATATTTTAACCATGGTTTATTTGAAATGGTCTTTAGAGATCAATTTAATACTTAAATCCAATTTAGTTTGAAATTAAACTAATGTAATGTGTAATACTCAAAGCATTATATCTATTCTCCAAGTATTAGACACAACACTTTCCATCAAATGTTCAAATTTCATAAAGAAATTCTAGCATTTAAATCTGACTCACCACTAGCAGTCGTGGTAGACTCATTCTCGGCAACATTCCGAAAATTTGGGAGACGACTCTTGTTAGCGTCGTCTAAGCTGTATTGTCGACGTCGCCGCTTTCGTCTCCGCCTCTTCTCTACCCGGTTGTCACGACTCCCAAATGTCACCATCTTTTCCTCATCCTCCATGTGTTCAGGAGTAGAAGAGTGATCTTCCCCTTCCTCACTTCCCCAATCAAGGCGGCTGTTCTCACCGCTTACCTCCATCGATACAGTCACATCGGCGCCACTCCCGCCAGCACAGGCCATAACTACCGGTGGCGTTGGACCAACGTAGGAGGAGACAATCAGTGATCCACCGGGAGTACATGTGGTTGTGACCGAGGAAGCGGCTGCTGTCTGGCGTCTTGACCTCTCTTTGTTCTCCTCCTCCTGTCTAGTTTCCTGTTGCTTCTGCTGGCAGACGAGTGCCACATCGGCCAGGATCTTGTCAGAGTTCAGGCCTGAGGTCTTCATTTGATGGATGACTAGGTCACGGCGGCGCTCCAGTTCATGTTGTTCTATACCAAGCTGTTTCTCCAGCATTTCGTACTCCCGGGTTCGCCGTGCCAGCATCTAGACACAAGCGGAGGATAATATACGTATACCATTAATAAATAATTCTGCTGAAATAAAAATATTCAAGAGATTGTAAGATTTTATGAGACAACGTAAAATGTGAAAAATTATATGAAACAATTTTGAAAAGTGCATAGATGTAGTCAATGTTTTAAACAACATAAATAAACCGACTAATTAAAAGTAAATGCGAAAATATCCCCTAGTATTTATTGCATTCAATAATATAAAAAAGAAGCACACTGGCGTTAAATCAAAAATAATTTATTAGACAAAACATTTTCGTCCCACAAGGGACCTCTTCGGTGTCATCTGTAAAGATATCTTCTAAAACTGCATTTAAGTACTACATTTACAAGACCTACTATTACAGATTTAATAACTAAAAATCAATACGGTAACAATGTGTTAAAGATTAAACTGATCCAACATTACAAGGCGATAACCATAAGGTTAGATCAGTTTAGTCTTTAATACATTGTTACCTGCATTGATTTTTTTGGTTAGTTAATCAGTAATAGTAGGTCATGTAAATGTAGTACTTAAATGTAGTTTTAGAAGATATCTTTACAGCTGACATCGAAGAGGTTTTGTCTAATAAACAATTTTGATTTAACGCCAGCGTACTTTTTTTTTATATTATTAACAATATGCTGCGTGAGCAACACCACCAATTGCATTCAATAGTATAAACGATTAAAAGATAAGATAAATACCTACAAAATAACCGTGAAATACTATTATTCTTCAGTTTCTAGAATACTGTTTTATAATAAAATAAAAAGTAAGTTAATATTAAATTTTATAAATAAATTGCGAATATATAGAATTATAAATTCAGGAGCCACAAAACGTAGTATTATATTAGTTGTTTTTACAGTTTAAGTAAACATACAAAGGCAATTCTTTTTCGGCATATGTTTAATTTAGATGTGCTATTAAGACTAAATATATCAAACTTAGAAAGTTACAATATTTAATTTTAAATCATAAATTCATACATATTCTTTTAACACATTAAAATATTAATTAGTATGACCCCAAAGCAATTACGATTAAAAGTTATGATTATAAGTTTAATAATATCCCTTCAATATCTTACTTCAACATTTCTTGTAGCTCCACGAAGTATCGAAAGACTCGAACATCGTTTTCCTTTCATATTAGGAACGTAATCTTTGAGTCGTTCAAAACGGGCCTTAAGATCAGCTCGTCTGAGTGTGCGTAAACAGTAAATATAATAAAATGAATAGCACATATCTAAATTCTTCAAAAAAACTTTCGTTTCTTATCTTATATCATAAAGATATGATACATAAAAATAAACTATACTGAAGAGAAATCGACAATGAAAACATACACGATTTAAAATCTGTGAAAGAATGTTAAGCGTGAAGAAATATCATTTTCAAAATAAATATGAAAATATGCGGATATCTTTTAAAAACATATAATAGGTATTAGATAGATACAATTTAGATATAAAACACTAATCAGTAACTTATTAAAAATCGCAAGTAGACTTTATCGATTTTTATTTTATATATACATATAATGTAAAGAAGCCGGGCCGCAATAATATTTTAAAATTAAATGCAAGTGTGGCTGCAATATATCCTTATTATACCATTAAGAAAATAACTAATTTTGATTTATTTTTAACACTTAAGCTCTTCTATAATTAATAGCTTGAAATATAAATTTAGCAACTTAGATACTATATTGTTTGTTGAATGATAATAATTCTAATATTCGCATATAATTTTAGCAACTTAGATACTATATTGTTTGTTGAATGATAATAATTCTAATATTTTGATTAAAATATTTAAACATAACACTATTAAATAATATATGATACTGCGTAATATGCTGAAGAATCTAACTTTAACTAACAAATATAGTAAATTAACCATCCTTCAAACTACCTATAATGTTTAATGACTTCGTCAACAAGTCACTCCTAATATTTACACAACAACTTGAATATACTTAAACAAACCCAAGGTTATATAGGTAAGTGAGTAATTTTCCATGCGCCATGTAGCTAAATGTAATATGCAAAACATAAAATAGACACATAATCTAATGAAAAGTTAAGTTTACACAGGTTATATTATTGGAGGGTTTCTGACAATATGTATTTTTAAAACGCACATTAGTAGCATGCGAACTAATGTACTCAACTCTCTTGAAACACGTGTAAAGGGCACAGCTTAATATTTTAAGTTCAACAAGGTCACGTGATCCTGTTTATTTCATTCGTGGTTTATACAGCATGATATAATAGTTAAACTCTAAAACAAGTTAAATTTATATACGTGTAAATAAAATAAAATAAAAGGATATAACCATAGACTAACAACAGATAGACAAGTCAGCTTGTTTACAAAGTCCGTGAAAGTAGCCTGCCGTTGTATCTTCCAAGCTTAATGCAGAAATCAATAGTTAGTGCTGACCTGTTAGATTAACATAAACTTTAACATCTCTGAAAAAGCATTATAAAGATTTTTCATCGTTAAAGACTTGCAAAATTAAAAGTAAATTTCAAATTTGATGATAAATTTAGCTATCTATTTATCTGTTTTGAGTAAAATTAAATGTTTCATTTTAATTGTAGGTATAAATACCAATCCATATATATTGAATAATAAAACACAATATTTTCTATTAGATCTATTATGCACTCATTAGGATGCAAATTAAACATTCCATGTCAAAATTGGTTGCTCTATTTACTTATAATTAATTGCACCTTAATTTGAGATATTTTGGTATTTGATTATTGTATATAAGTTAAGCTACTATATGTTATGCTATGTATAAAGTACAGGTCTATGTAAGTAATAATTCTGTACAGTATACATAATATGTATTATATTTCGAATAAAAATAAATATGTTTCTACAATTTTTATTCTAATTAACGTAGAGATATTGCTTGTTAACCAATTATTACCTTGTGGCAAGACAGTCTGCCGCTAAAATTATTTATAATATTTATATATAATACATGGTCCGTACGCTTTTTCAAGAATTTTTTTCCCTGACTTTTTTTACGTACCAAATTTACTAATATATAAAAAAATCGTCTACCAAAATTAATTTATTTATTTAAATAGTACTGTATACAGTGTCTGATAGCAAGTTTACAATAT
>JAYRBW010144988.1:0-14791 GCA_036023295.1 Invenusta paracnida | reverse complement strand
AGCTCATCTCCACGTATGGGCCAACCTCTTTGTTCAAGACCCCTGTGTATCCATAACCTGTCATCTCCACGTATGGGTCAACCTCTTCGTTCAAGACCCTTGTGTATCCATAACCTGTCATCTCCACTTATGGGTCAACCTCTTTGTTCAAGACCCTTGTGTATCCATAACCTGTCATCTCCACGTATGGGTCAACCTCTTTGTTCAAGACCTGTGTATCCGCAGCTCATCTCCACGTATGGGCCAACCTCTTTGTTCAAGACCTGTGTATCCGCAGCTCATCTCCACGTATGGGCCAACCTCTTTGTTCAAGACCCCTTGTATCCATAACCTGTCATCTCCACGTATGAGTCAACCTCTTTGTTCAAGACCTGTGTATCCGCAGCTCATCTCCACGTATGGGCCAACCTCTTTGTTCAAGACCCCTGTGTATCCATAACCTGTCATCTCCACGTATGGGATAACCTCTTTGTTCAAGACCTGTGTATTTATAGTCTGTCAACTTCAAAATCTTCACGTAACAATAATTAGCCTATTTTGGGTGCTAAATATAGGCAGCTATCTATGAGATTAAAAAACATATTTAGAATCACCTTGAAAAACTGAATTATAATATATACTAAATTGGTGGAGAATATTTAACTACATTTGCTAAATTATTGTTGGCTAATTTTAGCCCACTCTCCGGCTAAATAGGCTTCCAAAAGCTCCAGGTTCTGGTAAGGTCAAATGTACATCTATTATGTTATATACATTACGCACAATTACCAAATAAAGTGTTCTAACTTATTTTTACGCATTCCAACTTTTTATTAAATGTCTGGGACCCTGTTTACTGCGACATATTATTATCCTTAATTAACCTTGTAACGACGGTATTTGTCGGGTGAAATCGCTTTAATGCACTATATAATTTGCTCATTTAGTTTTAAAGTAAAATTTGTATATTCCATAGATTAGTCTATGCATTATAAGATTGCATACATATTAAATAGCATATTTCTTGTAATGAAAATATTTGATACTTCTAATAATTATACATAACATTAAAATATAATAGTATGTATTTAAAATATATGTATCGTTTATATATACAATAATCCACACGTAATATTTTTAACATTTTAAGAACTCATATGCTTAGAGGTTGAGAGTACTTCATTAAACGAGTTCAAAATTAAGAAATCAAATCTACTATATATGTATATATGTACAATGTGAAAATAATTATGACCGCAGTTTTCAATTACTTAATAATTACGAATTTAGATATTTTATAATTGACAGAAGTGTTTTAAACATTAGTATCTGTATGTATGTGTGTTAGACGTATGTATTTTTATCTTCCAAACCCGACGACAAATTATCGTTAGTTTAGATCTCTCAACATAACTGTATATTAGTGGATACATAACGCTGGATTTTCTGCTTTATAACGGTTTTATGGCGTGATATTGCAGTTATGTTCAAGCAAGGCGATTTGATATAAGTCTAGCATAACTCTTTATACGTTATGTCTAAGTTATGTAAAATCATATTAAACAAAAACAATGACAACGTTATGGTAGAATGCAGTTATAAAGCAGGAATTCTAGCGTTATTTAAAAAAATGACGGGTTATTTATTTAATGTGATATATATGTAGGCGTTCACTCAATCAAACACGTTGAAGTAAAGCAATATCTACGATGCGCCCTTTATATAGGGAGATTATATTGCAAATGTAAGTATACACAATTAATATTAGGTATCAATTAAATCAGAAAAAATGTTAACTTACTTAAATGAATCACAGATCGCGTGAAGGTGAACAAAGTACACGGAGCTGGATTGTTACAATAGTAGATGCAACATTTAATTGTATCTTCCGACGGTTTAGAGATCGACAGCACACTAGGATCGAGTTTTACAACCCTTTCGCGTTTTGAAGTGGTTGGACGGATTGGACAGTCTGTTAGACTATTCGTATTAATGAATTCAATATACGGGAACGTGTGATTGCTGATTCGCGACGTGCTAAAATCCCCGCAGGTGATATTCTCATTTATACGACCAATGACGACTGTGTCCTGATTTGGAGAATCTTCATGTGTCATGGTATGCTCGCTCACTAGAGTGAAATAATAGAAGTGGGAGAAACATTTATTGCTGTAGAACGACTATCATGAATGATAATAAGTATAGTTTGACATACATATATGTACGTGATAATCCCTAGTATTAAAGAATTGTATAGCTAACTATATTTATTCATTATTCATAAATTTTGTTTAAAATAAGAACAAAAAAGGTATTATTCTCTCCAGTAAATGGTGTCATTAAAACAAAACTATAATTGCTCAATAGTTTATTGTCCAAGTATCTTAATTCCTCAGTCCTTGTATATATATAGAACACTTAGATATTTACTAGATACATCTTTAAACATTTTCCCTGAGTATTTCCGATCGACAAGGTTGTCTTGCATTTGTCTCATGACAGAATCTTACTTACATTTGAATGAAATGGACATCTAGGGAATTGCTGATAGATATCTAATTTCTATGTTTTTATTGTCTTTCAAATTGACGGATAGTTATTTTTTCGTTAAAAATGGAATGACAAAAAGTATCTTCAAATACATAAAACTCCAAAAGATCTTATCTTGTAAACCGAAATTTATATCACCACACTGCATTATATCATAATTCTATAGGTAAAAGGGAAACTTTTCTAATAATATGTAGACTTACTTAACAAATTCGATGGAATAAATACAAGGTTAATATATACTATGTATTAATACACTGTTAATAACTGCTAATATGCACATCTGTTAACACATCTTGACTGAACTCATAAAACATTCCTTTGACCACAAGCGTGTCTAACCTTCAATGCCCGAACTCAGAAATTGAAAGAAAGATAAGGTCACTTAAAACGGAAATTAGGAAATTGTCTCGTCTCTACACACGTGTAGGCCGGTTAGTTTATCAAGCCAAAAGTTACGTCCACATGGTCAAGGCATCTTGGTGAAATAATATGCGCTTTGCACAAATAATAAAACTATAACAATAGAATATTCAGCAGTTACGCGATTGCAAATTGATCACGTGTTGCATTTTTAAACCAGAAACAAGGCTTGACAGAAACTATTTAACAAGTTTAATTTCTGCAAAAGACGTTGGAATACACTATAACGTTGTTGTTAACATCTTTGAATTTTTGTCAAGCCAAGCCATAAAGCTAATCGATAGACTCGCTGCAGCAGGCTTGAACGTTGTGTCGAGAAATTCTTTAACGAGAAATCTAAAAACAGGTTACATAACGTGCATTCTGAAGGCATCAATAAACTGAAAAAACTTGAAGAATTAATATCTAACAATAAGACTAAACAGATATTTTAATAAATTGGTATTTTACACGTATAAAACATCAAAGATATTCTTCTCGTTTTCAACTTCGTTGATGGTATAGTATAAAATGTAGCTCCGAAGAGAAGGAAAGTTGCATTAAGCAATTACTAAAAGCTTCACCAACTTTGGCTGTATTTATATTCGTATACTCGTATGCACGAAGAATTACACCATCCACATAGAATGAAAATTAACTTCATCTAGATTCACTACAAATGACTCGAAAGATTTGTCTGAAACGAGGATGAGAAAGAACTAAAAGAGGTCACAACAATAAATTCACATAAAACTTTGTTTACTCCGAAGAGAAAATAAGATTTAAAAATGCAATAAATGAAAAAATACAACGAACACTTATCAACTAAAGAAGTCGTCTTGATTGAGCAATTATTAATGAATTGAAGTGAACGTAAAGTAAAATTCTATCAAATAAAGATAAATATGAGCCAAACTTTTCCATCCGAAATACGTAATTGACATTCTAGTAAATATTAAGACGTTCAATAAAATAATTGGGAAAAAAACAGACTGCATACGCAGTAATTACACAATAAACAACTCTATTGCTCTCAGAGAAGATTTTAATGGACTTTACTTCAATATGAACAAAAATATAGAAAATTTCATTCGATTTTCTCTCCACATTTTTTTTCTTCAATAAATTGAAAGTAGGTAAATTATAAACAGAAACCTCGAAACAGGTTTCATCTCTTTTATCATGTTCTTTTCTTTCTGTCTTATTGTTTCGATAATTCGGGCTAAATTATGTATTTTATTCACTCTCCGAAATATGGCTGATTATGCAATATTTTTATCTCTTATATTATATTTACTGAATTGATTTCTAATTAGATTTTTACATTTATATTACTTACTATGCGATGCAAAGTTTTAATATATTCTTTGAATAAGGCCATAGAGAAACTGAGTTGACAATAAACTATTTATCGATAGAATAAACCTGTATTTTTTTTTCTTTTTAAAAAGTCCTACCTCCCGAAACCTCTTAAATTTTTACAAAAACGCTTTATTTTATGGTCATGTCTCGTTTCACAAATAACCCTTTTCAAAGGCCTGTGCATTACAATTATTCCCAAAAAACGTAATTAAAGTGGAATAAATTAAATAAATAAAAACATTAAATCTAAGTACGTAAAGTAAAAATACATCGAAGAATGTACCTATTTCGAAAGAAATAACAGTCATTAATATGTATAAATGCAATAAAAAATTGATGTTATGTAGCTTCTCTGATTTGGACTATAAAATTGGTTTTACCAAAAGTAAATAAAAGAAAATAATTTGCCGAAGTAAACAAATTCGTATTGCAAAATTATTTGTATTGTCAGACGATTTTGGAAGCAAGAGTATTCAGAGTTTTAACCTTCTATAAGTACGTAAATTGGTTTTTAGTTGATAATACAAAACAGCAGAAATTCTAACGATAGTCATATTTTATTATTAGGAATGATTTTTGTGCAAAATTGACTACAAAATAGTTAATTTAGGAAAAGAATACCATAACAAGGACTACTTAATGTCATCATGTTGGCATAGCGGTCTTAATTTTTTTTAAACATTCTTCAAATGGTCGTTTACGTCGTTAACTCAAAACAACATCTTAAGATAGAGTACAAATTTCAAATTCGCTGCCTTCTTTTCGCTTATAAATTCAATAATTATTCAGATTTTTATTTTCTTAACATTTCTGTAATTGCACATGTACATACAAGTCACGCGCATGTTACAGTGTGATTTCACTTTTTTGTAAACAAAGGCTTTAGAAGGGAGATTAATACAGGTTTTAAATGTAATATAAATAATTTTGAACCTTTATATTTTAGAAACTATCGCAGCTATAAACTCTAATAAATTTGACCTAATATGTAAGTAGAATATCGATTGGGCTGCAATGAAAAATTAAGGTTATTCCAGAAGTTTAATTAGGTTGCCTTCTAATGGCGACTGAGACAAACTTTTTGTTGTACTTTTGTGAAATGACAGGAAAAAGATTATTTCACGGAATGTTTCTTTTTGGTATTATAATTGTGTCTTACTTGTTTTTGACACTTTAAAACATTTCTTTACTTAGTGTTTATGATAACGACTTTAAGAATGACTAACTTATCGTTATATTTGTTACATATTATACATTCAAAGAGACAGCTAGGGTGCATATCCAGAAAACAGAGAGGGAAACGGAAACAACCATGGATATCCCCTTCGTCTTAAAAGGGGATAAATCGAAGAAAATCAAAGAATAAAGGCATACAAATATTTAAACGGGGAATAAAAATCGAACAAAGTCGGTTTTTTTAAATACTCAAAGCAACCACTAGACAATAGATACAAGGCGGTGATACCCAGTGATATACAGCAACAGCTAAGGCGACAAGAACTGCTTATAGCTGAATATTATTAAGACCTAGTTATGATAGTAAAAATGAAAATCTATTTGACAATTTAATTGTGATAAGGATACCATGACCAAGAACCAGAATCTTCACCAATGCGATCAATGGGCTTTGGAAAATCCTAAATGGGAAAATGTCCATTTGGTATCTAGTATAAATTCCAATAAAGGAAATTTCAAGAGCTAAATATTACGCTATATATAAGAGCCAATACCAAATTTGGTTGAAGCTTATTATTTAGAAAATGAAGTACAAAGTTGAGATCACAGAAAATGGCTAATAAAGAAACATGATGCCCTGGACGAATAAGCAAAAGATAGTACCTACAGCTATACGACAAATACTAAATTTCAGTTAAGACAGAGTTAAGTAAATAGTAAAACTACCCAATCGGCTTTGATTGTGCACTATTTGGTGTGTGCATTTTATGAAATAGCCTGTCACACTGTTAACCATAAATTTCGCAACACTACCTATACATAACATCCTCTAAATACAAGATTAAATTCGCCTAAACTTTAACTATCAGCAAAACTCATATTATATGATATTGATACCAAAAGTTTGCTGAGATATTTCATTCTTTCTAAATGAGTAAAATGTACGTTAATTAGTTTGCAAATCTACATTTAGTACACGGTTTAAAATACAATTTACTAATTTAATATAAGTGAGCTATATTGATTTTTCGATTTGGTATTTGAGGTTACAGATGTTCCATGTGAGATGATGATTCTTAGGTACCTACTATAGAGGCAGGCAATAGGTATGAAGTAAATTAAGCAAATTTATCAAAAAATATTTTTTAACAGCAGCTTACTGCATAAGCATTAAAGGTACTTTTTTAACTATTAGAAATGTTATATATTTGGAACGAATGAAATGTCAGCTATCTATTTCAATAATTACACAAGGTGGGTATTCAGTGATATCTTCTATAAGTGTAAAAATACAGTTTTTATTAATGTATTTACCGTTGAGCAATGTAGTGTTACAACATTTATGCGAACAATATACAGGTATATAATGACTGTATAATAATCAATAACAGTTACAAAGTTCAAATTATGTCATTTATCTAAATTAAAATATTTGTCAAAATTCAGTTAATTTCATGTAAATACATGTAAATTTTTGAAAAAAGATGTAATAAAGACTGACACTGGATTTCAATCTTTTATAACAACTCGTATAAAGTGAAATAACTTACTTTTAGATAGTGGAACAAGCATTATACATAAAATAATAGAAAAAATATACTACAGCTGCACGTTAATATCTAAAAAATGTGTTCCACTAATTTTCAGAAGAAAACATATTACTTAATAATAATACTGAATGAGAGGGGGTTTTATAATGGAATTAAATGTAAATTAAAGTGATAATAACTAAAAGGAGATGGATGTTTAGATTTGAACACCTTCGTAAACGAATAAGAGATATGATTGACAACTAGGTAAGTAAGACTAACTCGGTGACTTACAGTGGGTCGCATATATTTCTGAGGTTTGAACTATCTGAAAATAGTAGAGCTCGCATTCGACTTTGTAACTCTTCCCTCTTGACAAGTCAAGCGAGAACTCTGGGGTCAATACACGAGTGCCATCGACAGTAAGCTTTGTATAAGATGTCTGCAATCCACAGGGAACCTGGCAGCGAAACTGAGCAGAATTGAGTTCTGTATAGAACACTGAGTCAGGCTTTATTGTATCACTGCCAATTTGAAGCGTTGACGGCTGCAAGACGGCTATTGTCGTAGTTAATAAAAAGTAGAAACATTATAGAAAACAGAAATAGACAATCATATATTATATACCATAGAGTAATGATTATGGTAAATATTTATGGTTTTATATGACGTTATTATTTATTACTATTTTATAGCATGTGTTGTTAATATAATTATTTTAACTATTTCGTTTTGAGTTGAGTTACTTATTTAAATGTTATTGAAAATGGATTTTTATTAAAAATATACTACAAAACAATTTTCATGGGAATAAAGTAGTATGTTACCATAAATCAGGGATGCATTTTTAGAGCATTTTAAAATTAAATTCGAAATCTACATGGTCGAATTACCTTGTCTGTAAATTTTGAGAAATGTATACATTCAAATACGCTAAGTGAACTCTCTTGGTATTATTACTCATTGGTTAGTGCTTTAGTCTGATATATTAGAATTTTAATCAGTCAATAGTAGCGAGTATACAGCGTTTGTCATACATTTCATAAGACTACATAGAACAATGGTAAATACGCCAATCAAAATGTAAATAAAGTAGGAAAGTCTGTAATGCTGTTTACAATTAGAAATCAAGTTTTTAAAATGAAATCGAGGGAAGAAAAGGCATAATTAATTACACCTTATATTTCGCAGTTACACCTCCTCATAAAAACGTTTAATGTAGTAGAGTAGAATAAATTCATTTGATTCTAGAAGTAGTGTTAAACTTCCTCACTGGCTTTCCTAATTGACTTATTCGAATAAGATGCTTCGAATGAACCCCTTTTTCTTGTCAATAGAATAATTTTGAAACTGTAAAATACCACCAAATATATAGTATTTTTATACCAAAATATAATATATCTTTTCATTGGGTTCCAAGTGGACTTTCATGCAGTAAAATGTATTTAAAATGTTCAATACCACTAGAATGAGACATCTTACAATAAAAATCATTAGCCTTAAATACCAGATCAAATAAAAGCTCATATTATATAATTATTAAATTGCATTTTTAACCGTTCACTGAATGTAGATTTCTAAATTAATTGAAATAAATTTCACTCATATAATATATATTACCGACAAACGTCTAAAAACGTTTGGACGGATAAAAAATATGCGATTATAGCAAACAAACCAAACTAAATTGTTTTCGAAGTTAAAAATTGCAAGTAATAAACAGTAATTATTTAAAACTTCAAAACATATTTATCAACCGTCTAAACGGATAAAAAATAGTATATTTTTTAACTTTTCTCAATTTAAAAAAGTATATAATGTATTTGCATATTTATTCTTCATTTTTACAAAAAACTAACATATTATGTTTAATCTTTTCTCAGGATTATTTAGCATTTTCGATCTGTCTAAACAAATAAGAAATTATTACTAATTAATACTATATTTAAAAAATTTGAATAAGCTAAATGTATGAGAATAAGACCGAAAAATATTGTTAAACATATACATTTTTTTTCTTTATACAAATGATGAATAAAAAAGCAAATACATCAGGTATTATTAAAAAACTTTTTTTTAATTGAGCAAAGTTGAAAAATATAATTATTTCTTATTTGTCTGGCCGGGTTCAAAATGCTTGCAAAAAGTTGTAATAAGACTGGCATGTTATGGTATAAAAATATAACATGATTTTTGTTGATAGTTAAGGGTAACATTTATTGAAGCGGACTTTGTATTAAGGTTTTCCATGTTTGGAGTGTTACAAAACTTATGGCAAAACATGTACCATACAGTTATAACGGGAAATCACAATGAATAAAAACCCAACTTTTAGTTCTGATATATATATAAATAATTTTTATAAAAAATATCAATGCATTCAGAATAAATATTTCATCCTTAATTTAATTTAAAGAAAGAATTTAATTACTATTAGGTATGTGTTATTATTTGGAATTTAGAATTCTAAACTAAAGTCAAAGATTAACATGTCGGTTATTTGAACATGGAGTGAATGAATGTGAAATGTTGATAACATTGTAGTAAATTATTCAAACAAAAAATACAATCCAAACAGAATAGCATCGTCAAGGATACACATACACCATTACCTCTGAAAATGTTAGATATCTTTTCAGTGGGTCGACTTTGAAATCTGCACACGACTTTGATTTTATCACATTGATTTGCAGTATATTTAACTTGGACTTGGTTGAGACCTGAAATCAAGAGGTATTTCTATATAAATCATACTTGTAATATCATTCAGAAGACAAATTCGTCAAAGCAAAACATATTATCAGGCATTTAGAAAATAATATAATCTTAGGAAAATAACATAAATATTTCAAGAAACGTTGAATAATATATTGTAATCTATGTAGAATAACAAATAAAAATAATAAATACAAAAACGACAAAATATCCTTAAAACAGCAATCAATGAATATCCTATTTAACAAAACAATTTGTAAACGTATCTTCGTATAAATACAAATTTACCGATTCACCACCGCATTCTTAAATTGGAACAAATGAAACATATTATATTGAAATTTGCAAAAAAAAGAGTACGAAGATAAAAAATGTAATATATACCTACCGCAACTATATGTTATGTATGTATAATATACAAACAGTACAATAAAATATGATAATAAGTACTCCTTTAAAATGCAATAACAGTGTCCCTATATAGACCAAACTACAATCTCAAAATGTGTTATATACAATAATATCTATAAAAACAAATTAAGATGTAACTTGTACCAACATAAGAAACAATTAAAATGAAATCTCTAAATGATAAAATATATAGTTCAGTGTAAGTTATATTATAAGTGTTCTCAAAACTCATAGCCTCTTTTTTTGCTTCATTAATTCCCTATTAATGTTATCTGTTGCTCAAAACTTTTTTTTTCTCCATTTTGTCAGAAATATCTTACAATTAGCGAGGTGAAAGCAGGATTTATTAAAAGTTGTTATACTTGTCGAAGTTTTAAATCACGACTTTCTTTAACCTAACTTGAAAATCAGGTGTTAAGCCCGATTTTAAGTCGTTTGAAAAATTACTACGACTTTAAAACATTTTAAAACGTTTTGGTGGACTTAAAACCATGAAAAACTTTATGTAAAATATTGAACGCAATTTTTAAAAAAAAGAGTTTTAATCTGAGCTATTTCACGAATTCAGCAATTTATATAAAAAATTAACAAAATAAAGTTTTAATCTCCAGGTGCTCAAAACTTCAACGAGGCCAAATAGACATGAAATCTCCTCGAAAATGATATGAACCCACTTTTTAATCTTGTTGTTCTTTTAAAGGTCTGGAGAAATCAATTGTGAAGCTTGATGGACCTAATTGCTAAATGGCAAATATATGACACAAGTCATCGTGTATACCTTCTATTTTTAGAACGGATTCAATGGCCAATTTTTGATCCTCTATAGAGATCATAAAGAATGTGTTTGACAACAAAACCTATTGACAACCTAAGGATATGTGGAAATAACTCTGAGCCGCTAATCTATGATAAATGTAATACTAATAATGTAGATTATTGTGAATTACTATGTTACAGGTTAAACAATACAAACAATGCAAAAGGCCAAATATCCCTTTTTCAAGGATGCACTTTTTGTAACTGCACAGCATATTATTATAGATAATGCAAGTTAACTAAGGTAGTCAAAAATTCCTTTTGGAGCCAAATAATCAAAATGTGTTAATAACAAATGTAAAAAATACCCATAAATGCTAAATCGGTTTATTTAAAGCAAAAATGTACATAACTGATATTTCAATGCATACTGGTGGACAAATCACAAAACCTACACAAATGAAAATAATAATGGGTCAAAAGGACCTATAAAATTCGAGCGAGCCCCTCAAGGAACACCGACAAATATAAAAAATTCATCGTGAATGATCTTTCCATAACAAAGAACACCTTCAGGTCTTTAAATAATGCAAAAAAGTGATCAGATTGTTTTTCATGAACTGCCTTTCGTATAAAATACAATTGAGCTTGAAATATTGATTTCAAAATATGAAGGAAGTCAAAGTTAAAAATATGAAAAGTATATTTCATTATCTTTAATTTTAAAACAAATAATACGTTTGTAATAAAACGACGGTAACAAAAATGTTAATATACAAAGAAATACAAACTTATAGAAAATATTCTGCTTAAAACACACTCCCGGTCCAATCGTACAATAAAGTCATTTCGATTGAAAAACGATTGACAGGTTAGAAAAAAAATATTAGTTAAAGGATTGGTGATATTTGAAAATTGTTCATTGTTATAGCAAGTCGCTCTTTAATCGTGATAAATCCGCAATTATATAAATTATATAAATCCCAGCTATCAATCATTTTCCGGAACATACGTGGTATGGGAACAGAAATAAATGTTTTATGCAATCGGATTGTAAAAACAATTTTACGATAGCGATCAGATTGAAGATTTGTAAATATTAAAGCAATTTTATTGGATAAAAAGGATGTATAGCTGTCTATTTAGCGAGAAAGTGTCCAGTCGCGCAATCAATCCAATCAAATCTATTACTATTGTAAAGTGACTTAATGTGATTAATGAGCGACGCCAGCATAAACTATTTCACTTGAAATTAAACATTATGACCAATGACCACTAGCACAAACTATTTCAATATATAATTTTATTTGCCTAAAATATATATCATGATATGGTCATCTTAAAAATGTCACTACATTTGAAATCTACTAAACCATTTGCATATTAGTATAAGTAAAACAGTCAAGTGTACATATATACTACTTACTTATAAAAGCAAGTAGTAGACTAATTGAGTAAAATTAAATCATGTAAGTAGAACAAAATGTGATCAAGCAAGCCGAAGACATAATAATTTTGCAATGAACTATGTACTATCAAATAAATTAATGTGTCTCTTTGATAAATATATTTTCTAGATCAAAATATCTGTTTTCACTTTCAAACATCAGTTTTTTATATCCAAATTAATTAAATTTTATGCAAATTGAGCTAACTTTTTAAAATTTATTTTCTTTTGGCGTGGTTTTTCTAGAAGGATGCAAAATTGATATAAATTAGTATATTTTCCTAATAACTTGAAATTGTAAAAAATTGAGCAAAATAGTAAATCGGACAACATTATCCATATTATTTCATTTGCCAGTCTGTGTCTATTATTATTTAACCTTATCCATAACGGAGGAGGGCATTAAGTCCCCTCTTCTTGCATTTTTGCTGCAATATTTATATGAGCAAATAGATGTAAGCTTTTATGACTTTTATCAAAATAAAGTTTTACCACTTTTAGCGTACCTTCTCTTTAAAGTGAGCCCAAAGAGATGATCACGTGACCCCACTCTAAAAGTGCCCCTTTGTAAGAAATAGTAGGTAGTAAAACATGTTTTATATAAATCCATTTTTCTCACAAAATTGTCGAAACTCTGCTTTGGGTATTAATTAATTTCTTGTAATAATTCACTAAGCACAAAACAAATAATTGTTTGGCAAACATTTTAAAAATGGTAAAATAATTTTTGTTATATTTTTAAATATAGAATATATGTTATTAAACATGTTTATTTAACTTCATGCAAATTTTCAAAACTCTACTCTATTAGAAAGTTTTAAAATTATAAGGGGGTTGGGGCAAGAGTATGAATGCGCAAAAATTCAGGGTTAACATGATTTATTAATATCACATAAATCACGTATATATAAATATCTGTTAATTTAAATTGATAGAAAGTGGTAGGTATATAATAGTAGAATACTATAGTATTCTTTGGTAGAGGCAGCTTACATGAAAAAAGGAAGAGGGGTTTAACAAACCGAATAGCTACCGCAATAGAACTGAGTTGATACGAGAATTAAATAGCACATTGGTAAGCATTTTAAAAGCCAACTAAACCGTGTTAAGATCCGAGAAATATTGTTTACATTTTAAAATGCGTCAAAGGAAAAAATATTAAAAATTCATAAATCAATAATAACACAATTTATTATCGAAAGCAGTTTTAGAAAAAATACTTAGTTATTCATGTAAGATTTAATTAAACAAAAATGTATGACGGCAAAAAGTAATAGTGTGCTGATTGCAAAATCAATAATGGAATTTATGAATTGCATTATACTCTAAGGTTTGAGATTATATGGCCTCTGTATTCACAACGACGCTAATCTTACTATATATATTGTATCAATATAGGTGTTAACAGCATTACCTGTTTTCTTTTTTACTTCGGTATTTCCATGATAGATTACAATGTCTATCGATTCTCTTATAGCACGACACTCATATGTCGTTTCCAACGTTACTAAACCAGGAAATTTAGAATAACCAGATAGAAGTACTGTTTTCATTTCAATAGCTGGAAGGAAAGAGGGATTACTTGGATGTATTAACGTACGTCTAATTAAGAAAAAATCAAGGGAGTATAATACTAGACAAGCACTATAACGCTTCAAATAATATCCATTGAGCCCAAAGAATATATTTTAATCAATTAAACTTCTACTTTAAATGTCATCAGTCAAAATGCTTTTGTAAAGCAAGAAACGCCAGACATAAAATGTTTCTAATAATATTTCTGTTTTATATCACAAATTAAGTTGGCTCAAACGTAGGTACTTAGTCGGGAACAAAAAAAACAATAATATACAAACTATACTGTTAATATAATGAATATAATGTTGGTTACACAAATGAATCGAAAATTCACGAGTCTAACAATACACTACTATAAAAGAAGTTACACTATGCAGTGTAAAATCGAATAATTTCAGTAATTGCCATATTTCAGAAATTTTATTACATAAAACAATATTTCTAACAAATTTTCAAAACAAAGGAATTAAAATTAAAACTTTTAAGTTTGAAATAGGAAAACAGTTCAATCGAAAATGTGACCACTTCTAGCATCTGATTGGTAGCTTACTGCATTCAAATTGAATAGGCGTTATACATTGTCTTCAGACGTTTCGCTAACGCATAACACATGCAGTGTTAAATCTGGATTGTTATTAATGACATTTCATATGAATTGACGAAAGATTACTAAACGGAATGGGATTTTGTAAATCTAGGAGCATTTTAGAGAGAGAGAGAGCGCTTGCAAACCTATTTTAGGAAGTCCTTTTCGCTACTTTACAGGTCCTTTTTGCGCAGGTCCTTTAACGAGGACCTCCTCCGATTTGAGAGATTTTCAAGTCATAAGGAATAAAACTTTCAAAGCAGGCAATGCAAATCTCTAAATTAGGTGCATATCTACTGA
>JAYRBW010144977.1:0-14791 GCA_036023295.1 Invenusta paracnida | reverse complement strand
TTATTTTAAAACGTTAAGTAATAAATGAATCCATTTAATAATAAATTAATACGTTTAATAATAAATGAATCCATTTAATAATAAATGAATATATATGTATAATAATAAATGAATATATGTATAATAATAAATGCATCCATTTAATAAGAAATGAATACGTTTAATAATAAATGAATCCATTTAATATTATTTTAAAACGTTAAGTAATAAATGAATCCATTTAATAATAAATTAATACGTTTAATAATAAATGAATCCATTTATTAATTTATCTATTCATTTAAAAAAGAGGTATACGTGTGTGAACCCTTTGGTCCGCCATACTTCACTGCGGCTTAGGACAGAGACAGTTTTCACTGGCGTACTTACATACCTATATACCCAACTTTCTTCCAAAAAATATATAGATTAGACGTTTAGTTGTTACTACTAAAGGAATTTATATTGTGAAGTGAAACGTTTTGCATATTTTTATTATCCAAAATAAGTAGAAACGTTACCACACTTCAATCATTTGACATCAGAAAAGGGGCAGAATTCAAAATTGTACTTTGTTGAACTTAACAAGCAAGGTTTATCTACAAACTATGTCCCAGAAAATTAGGAAAGAAGGCACTTGTTATCTTATACAAGGGCTAAAAGGATAAAAGACTAGACAGCTTCGGAAATTTTTCGAAAAAATAGCCAAAACGTTAAAAGTTTGTTAACCACTGACATCACAAGTTTACAGTCTGAGAGTTTTTTTCCAGATCCATAAATGGAACGGCAATTTTGGAGCTCTAGAACCAGTTAGCTATATGAATGAAAAACCAGGCGATCTTCTTCCAGTTATGACAGACCTAGGGTGATGTGATTAAAATTTAAGAATTGATATTTAATTATGAAAAAAAATAGGAAAGAAATTGATCCACGACACCAAGTATTATAACCATATTGAATGCGTTTCGATCATACCAAATTGAAATACCTAGTGTGATCAAAACAAATTTTCAATATCTATTTAATTGCAATAATTACATGCCTTAATTTAAAGTAGCTTTTGAGGTTACTTATTTATGTATTATTTATAAGTTACCTAAGGTTACCTTATCGTTATTTGTTATGCAATCTAGCACTTTATAAATATTCTCCTAAATAAGGAAAAATATGTAGTTTAATTCAATTTAACTTTTTATAAGAAACATAATAATTTTATTTAAAAATGTTAAATCTCTAAATTTTATTTAAATATAAAACTACCAAATCTTCTCATAATGATGATTATTATTTTTTTGTTTTTTATGTGATATCCCATTTAGAAACAAAAAATAATGTATTTGGTATTTACAATTATTGTTTTTTTATTAAGTAAGCCACAAAATACATCTTCATTAAAGTAATCGTCAGAAAAATTTGAATTTTTATGTAGATTTTTACAAAATCACTTAACTATTTTGGAAGAAATTAATTTACTAAATATTCAAACAACCCTGCTCAGTCGATTAATGAATAAAAGGTAAATTAATAGTCAAATATTGAATTGCCTCGAGATCATACATAAATGTCTCTCGTATACATACATTTAAATATATTATGCTCATTTGTAGGATTTCACAATCAGTATGATCATCCAAACACACCATATGTGGAGGCGGCTAGTTACAGGACAAGTGCCCAATGCAGAAATACGCTGGTAATGTTTCATCGTTTAACTTTTATGTCTTAAACTGTGTTTATACAAGGATTCCTATACAATGATATATTATACAGGAATCCTTGGTTTATACTTCTATTGAGCGACGTCCGCCTACGGAGTACAATGATATATTATACAGGAATCCTTGGTTTATACTTCTATTGAGCGACGTCCGCCTACGGAGTTTGTCATCATCGTTGACAGTTTTTGACCGATGGCAAACTTTGTCGGAGAAATGCAACTCATTGATCATTTACATCCGCATTCGTGTGGCGATGTAAGACGATGTAATCATAGGTGAAACTGATTGAGGCTTTTTTCCATCGGTGATGATTAGAATTATGTCTATAGAATTTAAATAAAATGTTTTTTCTACTAGGTTCGTTGCGATGACAAAGGATAACTCACTATGTTTCTTTATTTTGTAGTTATATAATGCGAAAATGTTCAACTTAGGTACAATAAGCTTTTTTTATGCCAATTTTACATTAATTAAAATGGAAAAAATTCACACAAAATAGTTTTCAGTTTTCGCATTACATTGCTTTAAACTTGTATTTAAGTCAATCTTTAAAAAAATTTATGTCATAATTTTTAGCTCAATATTTTAAATGTAGTCTGCATGAAAATCCTTTCCTTTAAAAATGTTGTGTGTAAATTTGTTCTGTTATGATTGGAATTTTACCAGTAAAGTCTCGTTATATCAAATAAAAAACTTCATAGATATTTAATATCATGAGTCATTACTTGAATATGCGAAAACTATTACGTTTTTACCCTATATACATTGTTTTAAGGCTCTGAGTGGCTCAGTTGGTAGAGCTAGTGTGGTCTAAAGGTTCCGGGTTCGAATCCCACTCGGGGAAACTTACTCGCCTCTTACCCTGGGCCACATGATCCGACTTTGAATGCATTATATGCAGATATTTTCGTTAAACCACATTTTAATTTAATTTATTAATAAAATATATTTTTAGTAATATAAATGAAGTGAATAATTGATCTAATTTGTAAACATATCGAAATCACTGAACATTTTGAGCGAAGCCGATAATAATATTTCGAGTCGCCAACAATTTCTTTCTTTCATGGTTCTCGGAAAAATTTTATATTGTTCTTATTGCTTACCCAAGTTAACCACTATTGATAATTTCTCGTATATGTTCTCTTTTCAGTGACAACACAACCATGAGGGGAACAAAGTGTTTCCTTTCGGCCCCTTCGGCAGCAGCTTTGCTGAGGAATACTACCCCATTTTCTGGGACAAACCTACCCGACGATGCTCCCACAGGTGAGTTTTGTCTCATCGTCTCCTCATCAATCAACTTTTATCTTTTTCGAAAAAAATATGATCAGTTGGAAAGATTACTGGACATCTTACTATTAAATATTCGGTAAATACGAGTATATTTCAATTAAAATGTTTTTACTTTACGAACATTGTGTGTCGACTCAAACCTGATTTTCTTGCCTAACTTTTCACAAAAACACTTCAATCAATATTTATGTTATTATTACTTAATTATAGTATTCGTGTTTTCACAAACATTTATCAGAACTTTTCAGACTCTCACCCAAACGGCCTGCGGGATCTACTTCCGATCGGGGAACCAAATGTAGCAATACATATGCACATCAACAAAATAATCATTACTGAAAAGGTTAACATTAATCTGAGTCTAGCGATCAAATTACTTATCCAAACTTTTACCAAAATATAATTATTGATAAAGTCATTCACAAATTTTGAAATAATAAATAAACACATTTACGAACATATTAAAAGATATTATTTTTAATTAGAACATTGCATGTATTTCTAACTCACCGTACAAAGTACCTAATCAAAACAGCCTGCTTCTAATTCCACAGACCAATATAGATTTTATTCCTTCCTTCAAGTCCTTATCTCTAGTTTTTTCAGAAATTGTCAAACCTCACACCAAATCAATAAATAACATAATTTATATATCCCACAAACGATTACGCAAACTTACTCTTATACATATATTTTACACTGTATCGTCATTCATACAGCATAACATACACAGTAAATACAGATTGGAGAGCACAATACACCTTAAAGCAATGGGTTTATAAATAAAATATTATTCTTAACATTAGATAACTTCACATTTGCCAACGAAGCCATACTGACTAATTATTTGAAGACTTATTAATGATGTAAAATCAAATTTTTAATGAATTTAGTTTGTGAATTAATTCCAAGAGCTCAACTTTTAACAAACAAAGCTGAAAATAGAATATTGTAATCTCCACTTCCTAACTATATTAAAGGTTTGTTTGCTTCGTCAATCTTTCTTATGCACATGATGAACACAAAATATTATATAGTCAATATGATTTGTACTATGCGAGAAACATAACAAAATGAATTTTATAGAAGAAATTAAGCCATATATGTGAATGATAATAATAATATATATGTAAACGTTTTATTTTTAATGATATTTTTAAAGATTTTTTAAATGTTTTGCTTATTTAGATTAAACTTAGAAAACATATAAGTTTCATCAGTGTATTTTAGATTTTGAAAACTGATAATTGTAATCAATTTGACATAAATAAAAATAAGATTGATTAATGTAAATATCAATTAAGTTCAATTGTTCTGAATTTATTTTAAGTATATAGGTAATACAACAAATATATTATACGAAAACCGCTTTTTATTGCTTTATCTAAACCTAAAGAATGTACTTATCTATCGATTAGCTAATGACATGTAAAAAGGATATTTTATAATTATTTTTCATTCACTTTTCATGCCCATTTCAGATAACACTTGGCACTATGTTATGGAATAGTTAGAAGACACTAACTTCAAATCTGATTCAAAGTTATATTATGATATTTGATAATTCAATTATCGATGTTCATCCATTCTCAAACTATACCTTCCAACTTTGACAATAGGCAAGCAGAACATTTGAATTTGAAATTGCCTGTGAAATTATGCAATCAATGTATTTTTATTTATTTCAATTATTTTCTTTCGTGTTTGTAAATATATACTTTACAATCTCCGAAAGTAAAGACTATCATGTGATAACTTAAAATACAAATACTAAAATATCTACAGTAAAATAGTATGACTTTCATTTTATATAATAAACTTTTTTATTTTTGCTTTTTTTCATTGTAATAAATATTTCTTAAGGTGATTTAATCACTATTTAGATTATAAAATAGAATATTTTAAGTGATAATGTCTATAAATGTAGACAATTTATAACTATACACTTTGTAATAACTATGCGAAATATTTGCTTACAAACTATTAATTCTTCTATTAAACTAAGATTACTATTCACGCGCCCATATTCAAAATTTTTGCAGGGCATGACGTGCTTTCATAATATATTTAAAAAGAATAAGAATCGAAAAAATTAATGTCAAAAATATAAAATTTGAACCAAAAAAATTGAAATGAATACATCAAAAACTATAATAGTATTGAAAAATGAATATTTAAGATATCAGACGGTTAAAATTACGAGTATTGTGTGTTTTTGTGAATCTATATGACGTAAGGAATAATTAAATGTGTTAAGGCGTCTGGTAGTCTATGATAATGGGATGTTTATTCGACGTCCACTGTTTTAGTCCAGGCATGCGCCCATGTAGGATGTGTCTAGGATTATTTAATGTTGCTAAGAATATTTTAGTTGACACTTGTATGCTATGCTTAGTAAAATCTGGGAGATAGGACGGTAAATAGTTTTATTAACTTGTGATTGAGGCGAGGGGAGATCTATAGTTGATCATAGATTAAATAAGGGCGTTGTGTAATTTAATAAAGTCTGATTTCTTGACAAGATGTTTGATACAGGGACTACTATAACTTAAAGAATAATGGTTTGATAATACGGATTAAGTGATTATTTCTACTGACTTTTTTACTGTTGTTTATATGAACAGATCACGAATGGTTTTTCGAAACGAAAAGACGAAAAGTATTCTTCGGTTTCGTTAATATTTGTTATGCTATCATACTTAAGGTCCACTTCACGAGAATCTTAGATGCTCGTGTAAGTGAGGCTTTTGGTTTGTATTTTTTTTAAGTTTAGTTTGTGCGTTTTATTTTCGTTAAGTATTATTCCGTTGTTGTTCGATCACGCATTTTCGATTTCTGATGAGAAATTTAATTCGTCAGTTGGAGTGAGCGATGGTGAGGATGGTATCATCGACATATTTGTATGTAGATTGTATTTTCAGGGTGAACGACTTGAAGTGGGACATGAAGATGCAAAAAAGAGAAGAAAATAGAATGGCTTCTTGGGAAACCCCAAATGTGACTGGGATTAGGTTGCTGACATCGTCATGAATTTGAATTAAATTTATATCGATTAGAATTATAACGTTTAGCCATTTTATTAAATATTTGGAATGTTGATCGAGAGAAACCTGTTTATAAGTTGATCCGACTTATAGATAAGCTAAAATCTAGTAGCTAGATGTCCATGAGTTGATCATGTGGAATTTTATCAAAAGGCCGATTGGCGTCAAAGCTTACCACTGAAATATAGCTTTCGAGTTGGACTTTTCTAAATTAAGGGTAAGGTCATCCATTAATGAGATAATTGCGAAAATTGTGCTGCTATGTTTTCGAAAGCCAAATTGATTCGGTCCATAATTCTCCTAAAAATGATTTGTATTCTTTGCAGGATCAGTTTTTCGAATATTATTGAAACCAGTTTGAGAAATGGAGCGACAGTCGGTTGATGTAGAATTATTAAGGTCGGGGATCACTTTAGCAATTTTCCAAACGTTATAGGCATCTCCTCAAGAAGAATGGAGGTGTTGTGCAAGTCAAATAAAGTTTATCAAGAATATCTGAAACTCATTTGATAAGCTTGAGTGATAGACCATCGCAACCGTTTCCTTTAGCCTTAAACTTAGAAATTTAATTATCGATTTCAGCTGGTATGATCGGGCCACAAGAAGATGTGCTCGGCGTTCTGCAAATTATCTGCCTTAGGGAGCCGGGTTGAAGACTGATGAGAATATGTTATTAAGTTTAAAGGCTGATTGGAGATTAACATTTGGACCGATTGAGTCTCCTTTCTTTAAAGAATCGACAAGTTTCCAAATGCCTCCGATTATTCATGGATTTATCAGCCCACTTTCGTTTTGCTTTCAAAAACTCATTTTTTAATTTTGTCCTGTAATGGTTAAAGAGCGTAATGTTTCCTGATCTCTATAAGCATTCCAACTATTTTGGATATTGAGTTTGCAAATAGAAGTAATCCAAGGCTAGTAAAGGTTTATATTGTATCATATTATGTATGTAAATTTATAAATACTTTGTTAGACATTAAAATCCATTATTTATATACTTATTTTAGATATATTTATTTTGTGTATATTATTCCCAAATTTTTTAATTTGTACTGTAACAATTGTTACGGTTTTTCAAATATTTTATACATAAAATAGAAAATATATATAATATATAACAATTATATATTTGCAGATAAAATTTAATTCTAGCATACAGTTCAAGCATACAGCAAATATTACTTAATAAGTTGAAATATAATCACAATACAGTAGGTACAATAAAATCTCGTATAATAAAAGAACTGATTCAGGAGATGAAAGTGCTAGGAGTTATATTTTAGGGTGTGAGGAAGAGAAGAGGCAAAAGTAGATAGAGGGCAAATAGAAAATAGTTGTTCGAAGACGATGTTTTTTATTCTACAAAAATATGACCGGTAGAGTGTTAGACGAATAATATGGAGAACAATGAAGCAGTAGTCACACGGTCAAATACACAACAATTTTAAAGCTCGTATAAATTATTTCGGAAGCTTATGCTTGAAAATATGTATAATCATGTATTTATAAATTGTCAATTATATGTTTTTGATGTAAAATGTTTGTGAATTAGTTTTCATGAAAATTAGATAATTAAACATATTAATTTTTTTACAATGAATGAGTTCCCTAAAACTTTACGATTTTTCTGGTAAACATGTTAGGTCTAATTGAGTTAGATTTAATTTGCAAATAATATCATGTATTTGAAGAATGAGTAAAACGAGAGAGGATTGCTTCAAATCCAAGATTCGATTGTGTCGTTGAAGCTCTTAAGCTCAGTAAATTGAGTCATTTTGCCATCGAAACCAATCGGTCTTTGATTGGGTTCTTTATATTTGGTGGCCATATGATCTCCAAGATACTTGACCAGTTCACACTTCTCCTCCAGGGCGAGAAGTTTTCTTTTGTACTTCTGTCGTAGATGGTCCGGACTCTTCGGGTTGAAGGCTGCCAGTGCATTGTGGATAGGAGAAAAAAAATTACACAAGAGTAACACATTTCAAAAAGAAGGGTAAAGCATTATAATCATAGAGTGAAAGTTATATTCTAAATTTTTGTAAGCATTTCAGTTGTATGAATAGTTATTTTTGTTTTTGAAAGCTTTCATACATAGAATAGATACATTAAAAATTAATAACAATGAAAATGCTTTAATAAAATTAAAAAGCATACTTTAAAACATTTTTTTTTCAGAAAAATGTAAGGATTTATAGTAGGCAGAGAACTTTAAATAATTCAGATTAAAATTATATTAGCAATAGAGAGGCAGTGTTCGAAGAACAGAGGAATTGCCCATCCAGAGCTAAATTTAGCAATGATTGAAAAGTGCGTGGGTACGAGCAGTGTGAAAATAAACTTAAAATCCTGAAGCATTAAAAAAATAATAATATATTAATACACAGATATTCCACTATTACAGTTACGACATTTACATAAAACAAGAGTAAAATTTTTGTAATTTTGAACATAATTTTGGGAAATATTTATAAAAAAAGTATAGTTCAGGAAACTTTTAGAAAACATAGAAGTTGAAGTAAAAATTTTGTATAATAATCCCGTCAAATCTAACTTCGTCAGGTCAAAGAGCGCTCTATCTAAATAAAATTATAGCAGAAGTCACGCACACCCGTTTACTAGCGCGTTCAAAGTGAAAATATAAAGTCGCTTTATATATTATAAGTAAAATATATATAATTTGAGGTAAAACAAAATTTTGCGCACAAATAAGCAAAATTTAAGTTTTATTGATTATTTAGGTAATCATTTCTGAATCCTGGTCGATGAAAAAAATACATTTATTAAGACGTGGGCATACAGAAGACTGTTGCAAGTACATATAAGCTGGAGAGACTAAAGAAATATCTCGGGATCCTCAGTCTGTAGGATATTAAGTGTAAGGTAAGTATAGTTTTTAAGGGATAATTAAAGTAATAAATGTCTGTTGTGTATAAATAATACGCAACATATGTTTATTTTATAAAAATAAAAATGGGAAACAGAATGAATATTTAAAAGTACCTATGTATATTAAAATCTATCATACAAAAATTATCTTTAATAATTGAAATACAAGGCAGCGTGAATATATTTATATTTTTTATCGTAATTATGTATACATATATAGTATGCTTATACGTTTATAATACAAATTGACGCAGTCATAAAAGCTGCATTATATGAGCATAGCATAAAGTTAAATGAATCCTATAAAGTTAATAGTGAAAACTAAAAATATCCTGTGTACTTTGAATATATATTTTCATAAAATATAACGTTAAAATCGTACTATATTACATAGTTATATAATAATAACTCGAAACATATGAATATATGAACATATTCAGAAAAATATATTAAACGTTGTTTTAAGTATAATAGAATCGAAACATGTTTTAGGTATTGAAAAGTGTTGGATGTAATTAATATTAAAAACAATGCGTAAACAAATATTAGCTATAAATAGCAATTGTTAAAGTAAACTATCAAATAATAATTGGCAACCAATCAGCCAATCAGAAACATTTATCGAAGACAATTACAGAGAAAAGTTCAGCGCTGCTGAGCTATTTGCAAAAAATAAAGTGGAACACATTTATTTTCCCACTTTATTGCTTATGTAAGTGGTCATGCAAGCTTAAAATACTTTAATTAATTACTCAACTGTACTTCTAATTTTACAAATAGTAATTGAAAACCGATGTTAAATTCTCGTGTTTTTTTAATCTATTGTTTGTTAAATATACATTATGTAAAAATAAGGATCACACGCGTAAAATAAATAAAGTAACGCGTAAATCTAGACGTATCGTTATATGCATGTATATTGCTTTTAGGTGATCGACATTGACTTTGACTGACCTTTGAGATGATAGGCCACGTAGAGACTTGCAGAACGGGAGGATGAGAGATAAGGGAACTTGGGTTTGAAGTTGCCAACAGCGGTGAGGGCATTTCTCAGAGCATCAGCCAATGTTTGTTCTAGATAGCCGGGCAGAGGAAGGGTCTTGGGATCGTTCGGCGCTTTTATTGGTGGCAATTTGTGTGGCAGGTGGAGGTCGCAGTACTTTGTCGGGAGACTGTCGGAGATTGGGGTAAGGAGCAATTATGGTAATTGTTTGACGATACCAATTTTTTCTTACCTATACGTAACACATCATATCAATGAAAGTTAATCAAATCAAAGTAAAGGATTAAGAGAGTATAGCGCAGAAAACGATATAAACAAAGTAGATTATAAAATATTTTAGAAAAAGTAAAAATGGCATAGAACTTTTATATAATAATAATAAACCAAAACATATTATTGAAACTGAAATGAAAGGTGATTTATATCATATTTATATGTTGTGTTTAAATATTAATATCTTTGATGCAATAAATCAATGAAGAAATAAAAAAATCAATAAATTAGACAATAGAAAGAAAAATATAATTGAATAATTTCATGAATAATAAACCAATATATAAATAAATGAAACAAACGATTGACTGAATCAATCAAAAGAAAGCAGTTTCTGCTCACCGCATAAAGGCCTCTCTGTGTTTCTCGTCCTGGAATGCAAAGAGACGGCTCTTGTACTCCGCCAAAATTTCTCTGTCACCTGGAATGAGAGCCTCATATCGACATCGGCCCTCAACCAGACTCACTGGACAGAAACCCTGCAATTCTAGTTGCATCGGGAAGCTAGCCTTGGCCTCGGCACCACTCCGACGATGCGGTCTCTCTGAAGGGGGCGGCAGCTCCCGACTCGCCTGGAGAAGGGGTGTAAGAGAAGGTTTTCATAGTGTCAGAAACCAGTGCAGTGCCAAAGTGGAAGTTCACAAATACCATTTCATACCCTCTCAAATGTATATCTTATATTTCTTTTTAATAACATTAATCAAAATAGGTACGACCAAAACTACGAATTTTTTGTTTTAAATGTTCAGAGTAAATAAATATACATACTAAAATTTGATTATTACACAACCGAATTTTGTAATAATAAATGCAAAGAATTATGCAGAGAGCAAGATTGTATATATTACTTTTATAGATAAGCATATATATTTATATTCCTAAAATTATTATTAAATTGTATAAGTGTTCATCCAAGAAATAAAAATTATTTCTCAAAGTGGCACGCGCCACAAATATTCTTTTCCCCCGAAAAGAATCACGTAAGCCTTTTTTGTAATATTCAAAGTATAATCCTTCTTTGTTATCTCTGTACCTATCCTAGACTTTTAAAATGATCTTGAAGAATAAAAATATATTCAAATATTGTGTTCAAAATAGTATATGTATCTACGAATACACATATTCACAATTCTATGTATTCACATCCACGTGTCACCACACGGCTACCCACGCAAGGCGCCAATGTGTCAGTAATATATGTAGATACGTACATAATAGGCATAGATAATAATAAATATTATATACAATGTGATGCCATAGAGTTGTATGGTAATCATTAGTAAAACAATTTTACAAAAAGAGAGATTGAAATGAACATACCTGAGGAGGAACATATTTCGCCGGACAAGCCAAAAATTCCGCAAGCTCGGCAGGTCCCGCCATCTTGTAATAATGTCCTCTGAACTCGGCAGCCAGGTCAAGGGTTGCCTCCCTTGAACAGTCAACCAGTTCTCCATATCGCTCCAAACGGACAGGACATAACTCCTCAGTTTCGCCTAACCGTGACCGAAACTCAGACGGTGTGATGCACATGTCCGCGATACTGGCTGCTTTCCCTGAAAGTAGCAGATACACACAAATATGCACTTTATATTTGATAATTGCTGGTTAAAAACGAACAATTAAATAAATATACCAATAAATAGCATACATTTAGTTGATATATTTTAGATCTACCTATTTGAACTAAACAGCTACAAAATAAACATAAAGTATAGACATTTTTTGTGATATAGTTTACTGTAGTAAACGTTTTCCAATATAACTTTATGAATAAAATGCCAAACATATAGCGTCAAAACATGGACAGTGAAAAAATAAAACATACAGTGAGACACTGAGACTGAAATTTAAATGGAGAGAAAAGCTGAGATAAGTACAGAAAAGAAACAGAACTATATAAGCGACACTCACCCTCTTGAATCCGGTCCAGATAGAGTTGTATGTGCTGGATCTGGCCCTTTACGGCTCCCACCCCCTCTTCCCACACACACCACTTGCTTTTCTCTCCATTCAACTGTCGCAGGTTCCTCTGCTCGTCTTTGTAGAATGCCCGAGTCCCCTCAACAGCGCGAGTGTAAGCAGCCAACTTGACCGCCAGAATCTGAGCAGAGTCATGTAGAACCAGGGTCTTGGCTGGGTCGTTCCTATCCCGCGTGCCCCGAAGCATTACCTCTTTGGGATCCACTGTGAGCTCTAACACACGGAAGGGGATGATACCGTACTCCGACAACAGATCTATGCAACCGTCGAGTACGTAGCTGATGTGAATGGACGAAAGAGAAGCACAATAGGATTGCACTAATAAGAATATATTTACAGTTAGATTCAGTATCTATACGGATAACAACTTCATTGAAATAGACCGCATTTTAGGAAATGCATGGAATAGATTATGTGAGTGATAAGAAATCATTTAATATCTTTCATGCATGTGCTCCTTGTTTGTATTGTTTCAAGCATCATGCATTTTTTCAAACGAGTATTACGGAAGAAAAAGTTGAATTTTTAAATTTAAAGAGAAGATTAGAGACAATTTCACCATCTCAGTCTTTTGGACAAATTCATATTTTTTAATTGAACAAATGAATTACCTGTTATCTAATTCAACTAGGAGTTTTAGTCTACAGTTAAATATCTGATAACCTAAGAGATCCCATTTTTACTCCATTTTTTATAAAATTATATTACATTTTAAGTCAAGAAAATATTATACAATCATGCAACTGGTTTCAGAATAAATTTTCATTAATAATTTTTTTGGAGTTATAATTTTCTGTTCAAACAAACTATGTATTTTATATTTCCTTAAAATATTCACAAACTTTGAAATATAATATATATAAAAAGTATATGTGTATATAATATAACAATATATATATAAATATCAAAGTAAAATATATACGGTCAAAATATTTATCCAATGCTATTATTTACCTAGAATCGTTTGTATGAGCTTTTTATTGATAAACATGTGCATGCATACTGTTTAAAAAGCAAATATATTTAAAACTAGAAACAGTACAATTAACAAATATTAACAAAAATGTATGGATATTCCGCGTTATAGTGGCAGTCAATATACAAACACTATTATTTGAACAAATAAAGAAACAACACCTGAAATACTTGTAACAAAAATAATATCTACATATTCAACAAAAACGGAGTGTAAAATAATTACAATTATTTAAATTTTGTAATTCCTTTTCCTCTCAATTCCTAATATACATAGCTTTAAAAGGTTGTCATTTGAGCTGTTTTGTTGCTATGGAAACCAAGAAACACTCTTTAAGACTAATCATGTGTCTTGAGTATAGAAGGAACAAGAAGGATAAGATTTCCCGCAGCAAGAACGACATTTACTTGATGCTCACGTGGTTACGCTAGATACATCCCTTGGGAGTGAAGCATCGATTACAAAAAGTGCGACAATATCGACAAAGCTTTCTCTTCCACTTCCACCCCCCCCCGCCGCCTCTCTCTCTCTCTCATAAAAAGACGATCTCATTAGTAGGAGTAATATTCGAGTAAAGAAATAAGCAATGACAAAAAAAATCTGTTAAGCTTTGAGTTAAAATGCTGACGTCTTCCTTAAGACTCTTACGCAGACAATAATGAACATATTTATTATGAACTTACTGATGAATTTAGAATGTTTATGCTTTTAAATAATCATTATCGCGGATGATAACTTCATACTATGAGTTCCAAGATTAATCAACAAATAAAACAGTAGATTGTACTAACTTAAACACTATAAATACACAGGGTATATTTTTGGTTTGCGTTTCTTTGTTAGTGTATTATACCAAGAAGTTGTAACTTCTTTATGTTACAAATATGTACATGCAGTTATTTATTATAAAAAAATACCTTAATATGTCATAATAATTATAGTTTTTTTAATTACCATAATTTTATTATTATAGGATCATTTTAAAATGTAATAGATTTAACTATATAAGTGTTCACACTAAAAAAGTGATGGCAAATTTATTAAAAAAAATAATGACGGTAAACTGATCAAAGATGACAAAAAGATGACGGCATAATTACTATATATTTGGCATCATCCTACTATTAGAATGACGCCATATTCTGAAGTCATTCCCTAGTAGGATGACGGAACATCTGCCGCCATTATTTTATGATAGATTACGGCATATTCTGCCATCATCCTTATGTCATCTTTGTCCAATTTGCCGTCATTCTTGAGTCATACATGTTACTAGACCACTGACGGAAAATGCCATCATCTTTACGCACAAATGCCGTCATCTTTACGTTAAATAAAAAAAAAAACAATTATAAAAATATTATGTTTTTACAAATATAAACATGCACCGAAATAGAGTAGGTATTTACATCGATTAACACTGTAAAAATTAATTTAATTGGGATCACCAAAAAATATATATATTGGAATCACCTGAGATCACCTCATGTTTTTTTCTTTGAGGTGCTCCCAATATTTGTGGTGATCCCATTTGAGATGATCCCAACTGAAAATTTGAATTTTCCAAAACCGATAAAAATAATAATTACAAAAAATATAATTATATTAGTGTATCACGTATTAAAAATTTACA
>JAYRBW010144966.1:0-14792 GCA_036023295.1 Invenusta paracnida | reverse complement strand
ATCATTAATTCCCAATCGTTTAAATTGAACTAAACTTAGGATATCTAGTTAGTTGTCGAAAAACCACTTTTTGATTTTACTATTTTACTAGAAATGTTTCTGTAATGATCACATAAATGTTTAGAATGAATGTACTTCGATCAGATAGATTTTATTTTTAATTTCTTCCCCTATAAAGCTTTTTTTACACTATTTAAATAAAGCATATCTAGTTTATTTGGTTGATGGCTTAATCATGACTAATGGTAAGGCAAATTTAACTACTCACAGATAGTGGATGAATAAAATTGGTAAATTCTCGATTTCCAGTCTAAGAGTAGTTCTATAATATATATATCTTATCTGTGCTTCAATCATATAACCACAACCAATCTGCCAGCTACAAAAAAATAATACGAGAAAAAGAAAGAAATATAAAGAAAATCTAAATCTGAAAATACCTAACTCACTATTCATGTATTTGCTTAAATAATAATTCAAAACAACTTATAAACTATTTAAAAAAATTTTATTGATCGTTTTATTATTGCAAATTGAAGGGTCCAAATGTCCCACTTTTAGGCTGGTCCTTAAAATCAATCAGTATTAGAGTCTTTACTATACTGTCTTCTTATCTACAGGACCAAACCCGCATGGCTCAATTGGGTTTGGAAGTGAAGATGGTTACGAATGAGATGGAAGCGGAAATGGCTCGATGGCAGGAACCGAACAACGATATCATTCGTAGAGCTAAAATTATGTCCAGTAAGATCACATGGCAAAATGTTCGTTACATATGACTATAATATTCATATCTACGGATTGTTTTTCTTTAATTTCAAAAGTATCAGACTTGTTTTATAATAATGAGGTAAAACATCGCAACACCCTACAAAATCAGTTAAATATATATTAAAAATCTCAACAATCAACCACGAAATAATAATTTTGAGATATATTTTCATAATGAAGTGTATCATATAAATATTTTATGATTTACACATATATCTTTTAACTTCAATTCGATATTCTAAATATTTATTTTTAAACTTTTTTTTTAATTATGTATTGTATTCTGTTATTCAAAATCTAATTTTAAAAGAAATTATTTAATAGTCGCCTGTGCATCAATATTGAAACCACATGTTTTCTTTCTGTCTGCTTATTATTGAAAATACTCACTGTAATTTAAGACTTATTAGTTATATTTTCGTTGATTAAATAGATGCACCCTATGTTCTTCCCTCCTCTCTCTCTCTCTCTCTCTCTCTCTCTCTCTCTCTCTCTCTGTTTGCATGTAGACCTCTCTTACGCGATGTACCTGTTCACTCGCGGTGAAGGACCAATTCGCACGACTCAAGACCTTTTTCATCAGGCCGAAGTGTTCACGCACGAAGGCCTCAAACTGCATGCCACTCTTATTGACTTTACCAGCCAGGTAGGTGAATTATCAATGTCTCAGTTAATTTAAATAAGGTTCATCTTTTTATTGAGTCTTCTTTCTGTTTGTATATTTTCATTTTATCACTTGATTTCAAGTATTCATAGGACTGGTAGTATTTACATTTTAAGAGCGTGTAAACAAACTTGATTTAATACTTTCATTGTTATATTTTTTTGTTATATGTTATTATGCTTGTCTTTCGTTTTTATCTTATTATCATAAAATGTAAATTTTTAATGGATATATTTTATTTCAATCAGCAATAAATATGCCTTTTAAAATATTAAGACAAATTGACTTCTTACGCCAAACGTTATAAAGTGACATATTACTGATTTTATTTTGGCGTATAGTTCTAATTGTTCAGGGATTGCGCAATATGCGCATCAAGGTTTCAAAAAAATCTTTCCTGTGTAAAAAAACTACACACTAAACTCGGTAAAGTCGTTTTTTTAGACATTTTTACGTTTTATACAAGTTATATCACAATTAAATTGTGAAGTAAAGTGACTGCATTGTGACTGATTGTGTTTTTAAGTTACTATCCTTGTGTTTCAAAGTTAAGGTATAAGTTAGATCTGAGGTATAAAGTGGCTTTTCAAAGTTGTTGCTTAGCTGCAGTCTAACTTATACCGCAGCTAAACGTAATCTTTTCTGTAGCTGTGGTTTAGCTGTGGTTTAGCTGCGGTTTAGCTGCAGTTTAGTTATTCTTTAGCTTTTGTTTAATAGAAAAGATCCTAGCAATGGGGAATTCTTATGCCTCGTACACACGTTCAAGCCAAATTTTGTGTCCACACGGTCAAGCCGGCAAGACAAGCTGGCTTGATGGAATACCTAATATGCGCTTTGCATAAACAATGAAACAATACTATTAGAATCGATAACATCTTTAGCTACATGGCTTTTATCGGCACCTCTTCTTCAATGACATTTAGAGGATCCAGTTCCCCTTGCCGTTATGCAAAGTTATGCAATACTGCAGTTGTGATGATAACATTACAACACTGCCTATTGCTGTTTACACCAAAGCCTCTTGAAACTGGCACCGAAATGATAATGTGGACAGTGTTGACGAACCTAATGAGAAACTCTAGCAAAGGAACCGATAAAGATACCCTTCTCAAAGACACCATGGATACCATCGGACAAGGCACATATGACCATATCATCTCAGACAGTTCAGCCTCCAGCGGCACTCTCAATGGTGGCGGAGCCATCGTTGTCACCACTGGACCATCCGACAACCCGACCATCATCCATAGAAAAGGCAAGAAAGGAAGAAAGATCACATCCTCGTATGAAACAGAAATAGGAGCTCTTTATCTTGCGCTTTACTGGATTGAAAATCAACCAATCCTGCATAAAACATTCATCTGTAGCGACAGTTAATCTGCATTGAACTCGCTCAAATTCAACGGCAGCAGAGACAACACGGACATTGCAGCTACCTTGAAGAAGCTCGACGAGAACATCAGCACTATTCACCTTCAATGGGTCCCCAGGCACACAGGACTCATAGGTAATGAAGAAGTCGACGCGGAAGCCAAAGCAGCCTGTCAGAACGAGTACAACCCAGACAACACAATCACCTGGGAAGCGCCAAAGCCATCATTGTGAACTGCACCAAAGACGCCAAGACGATTCATCCTCTTCTATTCATCTCCTACGCTGCGAAAGTGAAGCACCAGCCCAAGAACAGTAAAGATGCGGTGCTCTTAGGCCAGTTGAAGACAGGACACCATGCAGGTTTGGCCGCCTATAGGGCCAGTATATCGGACGAAGACCCTACCTGCAAAGAATGCAAAATGGCTAGCCAAACCATGCAGCACTGGCTCCAAAATGCCCAACACACTACAACATCAGATCTAAGCTTTTCGGATGTCAAACCCCACCACTTTCGGCTCTCTACGATAACTCCGAGGAGGTGATAGCCTACGATCGCCAATCTCTGGCGTAAGGCCATACCAACAACAACAACAACAAGTCTTCGCAAAGTGTTGTGAAGACACTGAAATTGACTATTCCACAGTATTTCTCGTCCAAATGTGAGATATGTTGTACCGTGTCTTGGGTTGTGTATAGTGGGATTCGAGAACAGAGTTTACAAATATACAAAACATGCGTAAGCTCCGTCACCCAAAATATATCCCGTATAGTCTCCATTCTCGAGACGAACATATATCGAGACGAATTCATCCAAATTCGTGAGTCGTGCGTGGCTCCCTTTGCATCTCACCATATTCATGCACGTGTAAATGATTACTGTTAACTAAATAAAACATTTTCTTCATGTATAATAATAGAAATTTAGCCATTTTATTGCTAGATTTTCTGGTTTTTGACGTCTTTTGTAACATCTTAGTGATCTAAGGTGATACAAATAAAGTTATAGACATTATTCGAGTCATGATCCTTCCATTTTGTCAAGTTTTTATAGTTGAATAATAAAAAATTTAGTCATACTTTAGTTTCAAACATACATGTGATTGGTAGTATAGTTGTTAAACCTGCTATGTCGGGTTTATCGCCCAATGAAAAAATCATATCTAAGTTGTACCACAGCTCTGTAGTTTAGCTGTGGAATTGCAATTGATTCTTGCTGATTAATCAAACCTCAACCTCTACGGTTTACTTAACCTGCAGGTTAGTTATTCCTCAACTGTGAAACCCTCCGCAAGTGATATAACTTTATCTTTTGAATATTGTGCGAGTTCCTTCAAAATTCATTTTTTAATCGTACTATCAAGTTTTATATCTTGCTGCCTATAATTCCACATTCAAACATTCTATAATAATTTATATTTATGATAAGATAATTAAATGCCACAATTTCAATTTGTTTTCTTTATTTAAATTAGTATTATTATAAAATTAATTACCGTGATTTACTATACCGTTGACTTAAAATCTATTTTTGTGCTTTATTCTTTTTATATATATTAAGTTTAGCTTTTAAAACGACAAAATCTAATTTCCGCTAAAATTGTATTGCAGTTTTTCATTTGATTATAATTTATAATGCAAATATGATGACGTATTATTATTATTAGTATTATATTATGATAACGTATAATATTTATTTTTAAACTAATAACTTTCAATATTGAGATATTTATCTGATGATTTTATATATCGGTATAGACCTTTGATTAGACCTTATACATCAGAATAATGACTTGTTTTTACAAAAGCTTACTTTAAAGAGATTTAATTAGGTAATTTGTGGAGGTCATGAGTAATCAAAATTGGCATTTTATTTTATAAAGTAAAGTGGTGTTCTTAATTATTTATTTATTTAAAACATGCAGTTCACGACCACTATAGTAAAATGTATCCTATCAGGCAAGCTACTTATTCATTATTTACAAATAATATTATGTTGTTATCAATTACATTATATTATCACTGACGCGGTGTTTTAAGTGTGACTACATAGACAATTAAATAAACAAGTCGTTTCATTCCTTGTATGACATAGAAAATAATGCAAAATAAACTATTAAAGTCAGGGAAACGTTATTAAAATATATGAGTATATTGATTTATGGAAGTATGTATAATAATTAATTCATCGATTATACTATCTCATTCTACTTACTGTTTAGTATACTCAGTGTTAAGTATATGTCTAAATATTATACTAATTGAAATAACATATATAGTGATAATTTCACACTAGCATATTATCTATAAGTCGATTAAAAACACAGGGCGAACCATATATATAAGCAATTTATTTTTTCTCATTAATTTTGTATTAAAATATTTTCACTATTTTTACTACACTTTATTTATTTATATTTATTTATTTACAGTCCATTTCATATTATGTATAATATGTCAATTTTTAAAAATAATTTCCATTCATTTAAAAGCATAATATATGTTTTTATGGTTGTATCTCGTGCTCAGGTGGATAATATAATAGTTTCCTGCTCCAGATTAACTGTTGACCTTTTATATATTATGATAATTTTACAATCCTACATCAAATAATACAGTCATGTGTATAATACTCTTTCTTTGATAGGGTACACATTGATAAAAACTAATTCTCATCGTTAGCTTTCTTTACAAAATGATTTATCCAAAGAAATTCATCATGGTACAACAACTAATATTTGCATTATTATGTTCAGTATCATTTAGATTTTGTAAGCCTGCACCATATCGATTTTTATTGTTATATTTTTAGATGGCTTTCATTAGTGAGAAAAGAGCGATAATTCTCTTAGATTTGATACCCACACAGATGTAGATAGAGTTGCTCTAGAAGTGGATCAGTGTATGCGTGATCAAGTTTCCCGATTTATTGTCTGAATTTTGGATAAGTTCATGAGTAGGTAGAAGGAAGGTGTGTTCTCTCCTAGTATACAAGTGTCTTTTTCCGTTCTAACTTCTCAATCATGAAAGGCTCTTTCTATCGTCTCTGTAGTTGATCTTTCTAACACTAACTAGAAATATACGAAGATTGGAAATAATGAAGACGGTTAAATTCGAGCTGTAATGTTATGTTATGTAAATTATACTTAATTCTTTACAAGAATATGTAGCTAAGAAGGACGCAGTGAATAAAGAAAATCTACAATATATTCACTTTACACTTGAGGATTATTTCTTTATCTTTATCAGAAAAGTTACTATTGTTAAAAGTGATCAGAGTATGTTACAATGAATAGATGATTAGCGTATTCATATATAAAATGTTTATCTATATTCATATAAATACAACATTAATTAATTAATCAATAATATGCAGCTTATAATAAGTTTATATAAATAATGCACAGGATCTAGATTACACATGGTATAGATTATAGATAGAATAAATTAATCACTTTTAGCGTAATGTCCGTTATCAAATTATGTAAATGTGATTTTCAGTTTAATTTTTTAGTTTAAGTACATATTAAATGTAATTTTTCTCCAATATAAAAAGTGTAACAGCTGCAAAAATATCTATTATATTTTATATAGTAAACACTCTGAATGTAAAGGTGCTCGACACGATTTTAAACTCAGTTATAAAACCAGTTCTTCTATATATCAACTTCAACTTGGAATTGGAATTGTAGCTTAAAAGTCGTTTTGATATAAATGTACATACATATGCATAATATGTATGCTAGTTTACAAATCAAAGAGTAAATTGGATGAAATACATGACAGTCTGGCTTTAACATCTATAACATCTAAAAACGAATACCCATATGAAATTCGACTATATATAACAACGTTTCCTGTCTGTGTCTTCAAAACTCATCTTAACTTTTTGCACATTTCCCTCTCACCAATACAAGACAGTCACTGTTCTTCTCTGCCTCAATAATGCCATGTATCTTTCTTCTCTGATTCCTAATTAAAAGGTTTTCTCTTACTCTTTCTACAAGGTCGAATTACATCAATTCAAAGGATCAGTAAACGGAAAAATAAAACAAGTCATATGTAAATAAAACAGACAATATATCTATACATATGTGTGGGTGTGTGTATTTATATTTATATACGCTAAATAAATTTGTTTTTAAATATATATTGCTCGGAAAAAGTTGACTTATTTTCCAAGTTTATTTTGAAATTTTCATTTTTGTACAATACAGATGGCACTAACAATTTTTCGTGCTGTATTTTCTAATTTATTTTTTTATAACTATTTAAAATATGTTAATAGTTAATTAACCTGACAAACATACTTGAAATGTAGTATTAAGTTAAATATACTGCATATGCTCAGAATATTGGAACAACTGTTTTTTACATTATTACTGTGAAATTCATCCCCTATAACTATACTGCGAAAATATAAAGATTTTTGCATTTTAGTGTAATTACTTACTTTTGAACGTTTACTCGCTTTTACTGATTATAAAAAGGTTCATTGGAGAATTAGTAAAATTTACTTTGTATTATACATTTCGAGAAATGTCGTAAATATATGTATGACATTATGTTGTAGCATTGAAAGAGGCTCACATATATGTTCAGAACAAAATTACCTACATGTTAGTCAAGCTATGCTATCTAAATTCACAAATACGTTATGAAATCCATTGAAATACGTACAGTATGTACTCAATCTTGATAACTAACTTTATATTAAGTTAAATAGGTAGTTATTAATCATTTTGAACTAAGTATAATTTATTAACCTAAATAGCTTTCATTTTTTATTGAAGTAGTATGGTGAATTAGTGAAAGAAAATAAACTCAACTATTTCAATCGAAAATTTTACATGTGAAGAAGTAAAGCTGTAGCTTCAAGCGTTAGTCTGATAAACAAAAAATATGCAGTTATTAAACACCGACTTTTATGTATGAACTTTTGCGACGTTCTGATAACCCTATTTCGTATTTTGTGTAGATTCCAGCAGGCAGCGTCCGAACCGACTTGGCCAACCAATTAGACACAATTACAGTGCTAGTAAACGAGCTGACGTCATGTTTGCATCGGCCTTCTATTGGTCCAGCCGCAACATTCACCAAAGTGGATCATGTGATTGGTCACATGAAGATGACCATGAGTCACCTCACCAAACTCGTCACGAACACTTTTATCTGCAATACAAAGGTTAGTCCTCAAAATTGCTTAACCACAGCACTATAAGTATTTAAAGACGATCAGCTCGCCAGAATTGCATTACAAAATTGTATTATAACTAATAGATTAAGACCGCTTTTACGTTTTCTAAGTTTTTTGTTTAAAAGTTTGGAATTATCATGTATTTGTCTTCTTGGTGGTTTAAAAAATAATTCCCATAACATATGTTTGCTTTAATACTTAGAACACTAATTGTATTAATAGGTACCGCTGATATCAGCTGTAAATAATTAATACCTATAATTATATTTTTGTATAATGAACCATTACATATTTTCGTCCATATAATTACTAAAAGTCTTTCAACTAAGTTTTTATTTACCTACATCATGCAGCTATAACTACATGAAGATGACAAAGCTCGCAAGATACGCAAAGCTCGAATGCAAAGCTTGAATATACGCATAAATATTAGCAAAATATAACTTATCATCCAATTCGGATTCTTATATATTGCTTATTTTATAATAATATTATATCTATAAGTAATAATATATGTTCAATATCTATCTATCTACATATATTCTTCAGTAAATCAGTAATTCTTTCAAAGAATCAATTCGGAAAAAAATACAATCAATCAAATTGAGTTTAATAACAGCAATGAATTATAAAGTTGTCACTTTTGAAAAAATTACTACTAAAAACGACCCCCTTCCCCCATCTCCTCTTCCAGTACAGTCTAAACTACCAGCTCCGCTCAATAGAATCGCCCCTCCCCTCCCAACTCCCATTCCATCAACACCCCCAAAACCACTCACACCAATCACACAACCATCTCCGATCAACCATCGCAGCCTCAGGGGGTCAACTCCGCCGACAACGCAGTGAGGACGGCGCCATGCTCATGTCAACCGGTCTCTCAACAGCACCCCTCCTTCCAGTACAGCAGCTCTTCTTACGTCATCACCCTGTGATAAGTCGGAGTCAGTCAGTGGGGAAACCGCCTCTGTTGACTGGAGGTCCACAAGCAGGCCATATTCCAGCCTCTCTGTGGTCGCCAAATGCTCATCCGCCTCACCTGTACAATCCTAATTACCACTGAACAAATATCACACACTTACTTACAAGTACTTCAGATAGTCCCGTTTTCTATTTAAATCAGTAACCTAACTGACCTACTCCGACTCTATAATATATTTTTTCATCCATTAAACATGCCTAAAGCCAAAATTTCGCCTTGTTATATTCCTCTTTCTTTTCTTTTTTAAATAAAGAAACTAAAAATAAGACTGAGTATCACTATTTGGCCAAAACGATATTTATAAATATATTTAAATCTTAGTAAATTTGTGTTAGTTGAGATCTTATGTCATACACTTTTTTGTCTGGTTCAATTGAAGAAATATATTATAGATGTTACTATATTAATTATTTGGATTAATAACATTAATACTTCAATCAAAACCAAACTGAAATATATATGAATACGAGTATTTACTAATTAACTATACTCAACAAAAGTTATACCCTTTAACTTGTTACTCATTACAAATTATTATTGTGAAAACCACACTTGACGGCCTTTATATTTAATAATACATTGATCATGATTTTTTTAAATACGTCTAAATTATTGATGCATTCATTTTTTATGTAAAATACATTTTACTGAAAAATTGACATTTTTAAAATTAAATAATATATTATTAGTTAATTGATTACATTTTATTCATTGGCACAGAATTTTTATATGCAAAACATACGTTACAAATTATTATTATCTCCGTCATATATCTCCTTCTGCATCCATCTAGCAATTTACATTATTGCTTAAATCTAATGTTTGTATCTTACGACAAAAATTACATAGCATTATAGTATTATGCTTTATATATGATAGTGTATGTTTCAAAAATACTAACTCATGCTCAATGTAAAATTATTCTGTCTGTATATATTTCCTATCACTTTTCATATATATGTTTATATACATAAATGAATTATACCTGTATTCCTTAATTTTTGTAAATATTTTGTATGATAATTAAGAGTATATAACTTTATTTATTTGTCTTTTTCAATTAAGAATAGTTGATATAATAGTAGTATATAAAACATTTACATTATTGTCAAATTATATGGTTTTTATATAAAATTGTTTATTTTGTTTAATTATATTCAGCGTCGAAATTATTACACTATGATTTTATTAGAGATTTGCGATTTTTCTATGTCTTATGTAACTTTGTTTATGTTATTCATATTTATTATATATTTACAATATTCTGTATTATGTTAACGTTAAACCATTAATATGTTGACAACTTCTATTCTTCTATGTATTCTATATTAATGTTTAATAATTTATCAATATCTAAACAGGAAATTATTTTATTTCCTTGCTTAACACGTTGAAGATAAATCATTTATTTGTTCCACATTATATTATTATAACATTAGTAGGTAAAATTGTAGGAATTATGTATCTCCAGTTAAGATGATTAGGTAGATTTTCTTTCTTTTCAGATTAAGTAATTTATATTTCAGTATTGCTAAACAACTATAAGCTTCACATTCTATCCTGTATACTCCTCCGCTACCTCTTTATTCAATTCATTACATTCATTACCCGATGCTAAAGAGTACATAGAGAATACCTCAATACAGAAACGGCATAATAATATTATTTTTGTCGTGGTATCGCCTATATTGTATATTTATAATTATTTTCTTTCATTCAGTATACATAACATAATATCTAGGTATAGTTCCGAATTTGTAAGCTTTATTTCTCTGTATATTGTATATTAAAATATATTTAATATATGCTCCCTTAATACCTTTTTTAATTTCTTTATTTTGTCATCATAATGGGTAATCTTAGTAATCACATTTCAGGGGATTCTGCTGAAATGATCTGATAAATTGAAGAAGCTTTAACATTTATTTTTCCGAACCTACTAAATAGTTTGACTGTTGATATATGTATACACCCCTTTTATATATAAAGTAAGACCATGTCATAATTATATATGATTAATTTAAAAATTATTAAGAAATTTATATATTGTGTAAATGTTTAATTTGTGTGTAGTTCAATATGATTGTCTAATTAATATTATATTTGGATGTATAAGTGTTACTCTTTGGTGCGGTGGGGTGATCATACATAGATAGTTTATTTATCCATCTTAATGTTTATTTAACAGGGCTTTTATGATAAAGGAAATGCGACTTCCTTGACAACTTCAAAAAGTTAAATTATACCTTGCTTTTTAGTATTTTTATATACTGCGTAATATTTCGGTAAACGATGAATCCAATACAATGATTAGCATTTATCAAAAGCAGAAATTCTGTTTATGGGAAATTAATTAATTAAAACCTTTAATAATAATAACACCTTTAATGCATGTATTAATACAATTTTTTTAAGTTTTGCCAGCTGTAACTATCATTAAATCAATTAAAAGCTATTAAACACACATTAACGCTTATTAAATAGCCTTGATTATATTTATTCCTGTACTTATAAGTAACGGAAAAGCTAACATCAAACATGTTCTTAAAATAAAATTAGCCAATAAAAGATAACTACGCGTTTTCACATTTTACAGCAGTTTGAACACATCAACTAGTATGTCTATCATTACATATAATTATATCCCCAGATCGATTAATATATATTCTTTCTTTTTTAGAAATAATTAAATATTTTATGTTCCTGAATATTTTAGAATAATTTCTAAATTGTACTTATATATACTTATTAAGTCACGCACCAAAATTGTAAGGTACGTCTCATTAAATATAAATGCATTTGATCTGTATAACCAATCAATAAAACTATCAAAAACATTAAATTTAATCTAAGAAATCGTTCATCCTGTACATTTATTAACACATTACCATTCATAGTGTTTGATATCATGAAATAAATAAACGATATTTTGCCGAAAGAAACCATTTATCATTTATGATGGTCACAATTTTTTAGGAAATTAATTTTTACTTATTGTGAATTACATACTTATGGATTCTAAATAAAAATATGATTAAAATATAATATGATATCAAGTAAGTCCTTATATAATGTACATATTAATGCGATTGGCTCTATATACCTAATATTCAAACTGTATTAAAGAGATCTATAATAATAAATTACAGTGACATTGTATTACTATAATACATTTTTACTACTAATTTTCATTAGTAGTAGTATATAATTAACTTATATTACTTTATGCAATATACAATTAAAAAGATAGGTATCTACCATAGAAATAGACGTATTTGTTGGCCGCCGATAACCTAACCCTAACGTAACGTCTATTTCTATGGTATCTACAAAGACAGAAAAAATTACATTAATACGTAATCAATTTTCATATGAATTATTAATATTTTTGTTATTAAGACAAGTATATAGTTAAGACAAATATTTACCTTATTTCCTTCTAAATGTGGCTTAAATGAAATACTAATATTTTGGTTAATTGATATGCTTTTATAGTACAAAAAATATAGTATAAAACAAATTCAGAGGATGTGCAACTATTGACTTGTTATATTTTTTGTAATTCATTATGGCTAACATCACACCTAATGTGATATAATTAATGACATCACTAGTGACATAGTTATCACACTTTATTTTATAATTTATATCAGTGATATTCATTTTTGATCCAAACCTTTAAGTATATTATGCTGAGTAATTTCTATTTTCATAGAGTTAAAATAATTAGTTGACAACTAATTTTTAATTAAAATTAAAAATGTTCAATAAAGACACAAAATGTCATTAAAATTGTCATAATCATAGCCAGAAACCCTTTGGTTTGACTAACATATTTACAGAGAAAATTTAAATAAATATGTAATACATACTATATTCGTACTTGCATGTGTATAACCAGTACTATCTACCTGTGTCAGTTTATTTTATGATGGTTACTAATACATAATGCTGCTGTCGGGAAGATATATAATTATGCGTTTTATTGGTTAGCATTGATTTCTTTCTAATATGCAAAATATTTTTTTAAATATGTACTATTCATCAGATCTTTTGTATGTGTATCTATGTTATAAATGTATATTATAGTATAAAATAGAATACTTAATTATTTTACTACTACTACTATTTAACAGTAGCTCTATAAATAATATTTTAAAATATTGTAATTTTTATATATTAAATGTAACATGAATTCAAAACCAAATAATAGAAAATGCTGTATTTAACTTAATTTTATGCAAATATTTTATGCAATTATAATAACAACATAATATATGTACATTAATCAACATCATAATTATAAAAATATTCTGATATTGATTTGATAAAAGGTTCCTAAAAACATTACTTCAAAAATCTGTTTATATCGGTCAGACTTCTAGATTGATACTCTCGGATTACTGAACGTTCAAAATCATAGAACTCATTAGTCTTCCAACATCCTAATAACATGGTCTTAATGATAGTATATATTTTATTTTGACTATTTTAACTCAAATTTACGACTATATATATATAGGTAATTAATTCATCTCTACTCCGTCAGGTAGTTTATCTGGTTAATTAACACCGTTTTACATACTATTTTATTGCTTGTATCTGATTTTATCATTTGTTAAAGGCACTCGAAACATCCTGATCATTTTATTCACATTCTCGTACCTATTAGAGTATTTTAACGCAACACTTTTACTATATTTGAAAATGTATCCACCGAGGACAGCGGAAATTCGCACATACATATGTCCCTTATTATATACTACTTTAAGAACTTTAACACCGATATATTTTTCTTTAAAAATGTAGAAAATGGTTAGTTATTAAGGTCTATCTAGGTGTTAAATTTTTAACAGTACATTATAAGTTACTAATCATATTCTTTTATTTATTATGTTTCCATATTTTTCGCTAAACCTATAAAAAATATTTTTTGGTGCATGGAATGATATATTGAGATAACAAATGTGATTAATTGGTATGGTCTTAGACAAACATTTGCAATAAAAATACGAAGTAATGATGACATTGTATAAAACCACTATCTGTAATGTAATAAAAATAAAGAATAGTCATGAGAATTGGCAGAATGATAAATTGATGGATTGATAGATTGACAAATGTTGACCTTCTTGATTGGTTCCCAAATCAATCACTTAGATAGAACAAAGTAATATTACTTATGCGACTAAAGAGATGTTATGAATTCTTAAAACTATTAATGGAATAGGAGCCTAATTTTATTAAGATCCCTATTATTACAGATTATTATTAACCACTGTCTTGACAAACAAATGTTTTAGTGTTTTAGTATTCACCAAACTATTATAATTTAGACACCTAAGTAAATTTTAAACCTCAAAAAAATGATTACATACAGCTTCTTTAAAATTTGTTAAATTTCAAAAAAAATATTATAAATTTACAAAATAATCCCCACCGTATTGAAGCCAACTATTATTTAGAGGTAGTAATAATACGAAAGTTTAGCGAATAATATAGCGATAGCTTTAACAATAGCAATAGTATAGAGGCTTAAATTATATTCTTGAATTAAAATAGATTACATATTAAAATATTATAATGATACTAAATCTGGTTGATGAAATATTTTAACTATATTATACATACATACATATAGTAATACAACGCATATTCAATATATTCAATAATAATCACCTCTAAATTTCTAAAATAAATTACTCATAAGAATTCATTATTATAATTTTTTTCGATTCAGTTAAAAACCATTATCCAGCTACCTGAGTAGGAGGGAAGGAGGAGGACGAACTCAGTCACGTGAAGTG
>JAYRBW010144955.1:0-14793 GCA_036023295.1 Invenusta paracnida | reverse complement strand
GCACATGCAGAGCGGCGCATTCTAATTGCTATCCATAGAATTCATAGAAAAAAATTACGTTCCTTCATTAGAAAAGTGAGACTTTTCTAATTTCTGGAAAATAATCATATATTCTTATTTAAATTATAGCTGTAAACAAAAACATGCTATAAAACTACTACGGATTTCAAAAAGTGAATGACTTTTAAATTTCTTTCTTTCGATAATTTTATGAAATTTTCCCATGAAACGTTCATCTGATTCGTTTTTTGGCATCTTATCGGTTAGCCAAGAATTCAGATTAATGGTTGAGAATGTTCAACCATGTTGATAACAACACCTTTACATGCACCCAATATATTCATGAACGCAAATATATCCAATAGAGTCATGACAGATGAGAACTGTGGTTAAGGGATGAGACCAATTTTGTTGTCGAAAAGAATAGTGTATAGACTTGTGTATTATCATGCGCTGCGATCTATTTATCCCATTAGCAAATAGTAAGCAACTGTAAAGAAACTTCATTTCAAATATATTATATATGTATAGTATCAAAAGGTTAAATAACCTTGTTAAAATGTTTATATTCTACTGCTTAGATGTATGTTGATTTTCATGCTTGTGCAGACATTACACAACATAAATGTATATGAACTAAATTGTCCTTGTAGCCTTAATTTTTTGGTCAATGTGCACATATTTTAATTTGATTATGTTTTCGGGTAATTTTTTCCTATTTTTGAAAATATGAGACATTTGCAAACTAATAAAACTAGCTTGCAATGCAAATATTCTCCTTATCTAATACTAGCTTATATAGCATCTGAAAATATTTTCAAACTTCAAGCTAATAATTGCACTCGATTAATATAATATACATAAAACTGAGATAGTATTGTCTTTAATTGATACTATATACTAGATTTGTTAAAGAGATCATCACAAACCTTAATAATATATTCATATTAATTGACTTATAAACAAACATATTTAATAGAACTTTCATTTGATTAATTTTACATGAAATACTATGATATGCAAATTTCGTCAATCTGTGATGCTAACGACAAGATGTAATTGATCCAAATCAGGTCAGACATTATTGGTTAAATTAAAATTATATGGATCAATATTAAGATTACTTTATTAAATATTGCACCATCTCTAAGTGTATTGTATTAGGATTGTAACAAAGTGCGATTCTTATCAATATATCACGGATCAAAATTGTATAGCCTGTCATTATACTTTTAAGCTTATGTCCTTTTGTATATATTTAGCTAGCGTAGTTGGATATAACTTCTAATCTTGAAATTTATGTTTATACTCTGAATTCTATAATGTGTACATATTTATTTAACAAAAACATTGTAAATTAAAAATTTATTATTAGTTTTAATAATGATTAAAGTTAGTTCATTTATCATTAAAAGATTTTGCATTATAATTTTATTGGATTCTCTTCAAAATAAGTTCATATAACATATGTTACACTTAGGTGTCTTGTTAATAATAACACGAGAGAGTCATACATTTTCATTAAGGGTATTTGATCATAGTCCATTTGCAATATGTAACATACCTATATGTAATATAGAGACTATAGTGTAATTATTAATACAAAGCTTTTAATTTGGCTAACTTGGTAAATATAACTTCCATCGTTTTGTTATGTATCTGGTATATATAATGTATGTTATTGAATAAACAAAAGAAGGTTCATAGTTCGGATGCATAAGAATGAGTTTAGGATTGAAATAAAAATGCATTAACAGTTAAAAACATATTTACAGAATAATGATTTACTACTCATATTCACAAAGCACATAAGATACCTACCGGATAGTCTTTGTTTGTTAATATAATATCAAGTCGATTTGTTTGTAGTATTTAAGAGTCACTACTCTAAATATGAAGTTCAGTTATAGCATGCTTAATGCGCAATATATTAAAGATAATTAGGCTGGTAGTTTTAAATAAAATCATTGCTTTGTTTTTTGCTTTTTGGTTACCACGGAATTTATCTTTGTCAAAATATTTATAATTAATTTCAAAGGAAAAGATATAAATATATGATTTCATACTTATAATAGTAGTTGGAAATAGCTGGATAACGTGTTGTTTCGACTTTGTTAAGTCTCTTCAGCAGCCAACACACATCGTTCTGTTGTATAATACAATAACAGTAAACCAACAAATTATTACAAATGTGGCTTAGAAAACCACACTTTAAAACATTTTTTGTGTTAATATTTTATAATTGCTTAAAATAGCTATTTTTAGATTCAGAATGGTTATTTATTGATATTATATTGTAATATATTCATCTATAAAACTGAATTTTACAGAAATAATATCCTATTTCTCATTATCGCTCAATGCTTATAATCAGACATTGAATGCTTATTTATAAACTAAGTTTTTAAATTTTTGTTTGTTTAGTTTGTGTTCCACGCTTGCATTTTTTAACTACTGCAATGTATAACTATCTCATGCATAAATAGGTATTATCCGAACATAGTATATGCTTTTGTATGTAAATAGTTTCTAAATAAGTCGTAAATGCTTTGATTATTAGATTAATGCATTTTCCTCTTTTGCTACTTTGCTACTTTTTCAGACACTATCTGTCGATAAGCCCATTCCTGGCAACTTACGCACTATATTATTTCATTGCATTCTTAGTAGTGCTCGGTTTTAGTTTTCTAGTAATCACGGTAATTTTTGGCGTTGGAATATTCCGAAATTGGCGTCAGCGCCGCGGAAATCGCCTAAGCAAGAGACACTTGAATAGAATTCCCCAGAAGAAGTTTAAAAAGAGTAAGTTTTTTATACCGCGTTTACTTAATCTGACTAATAGATATAGTCCCTTTTATCTTGCTATCTTCATCTAACAGGTGAAGACTATTATGAAACATGTGCAATTTGCCTTGATGATTACAATGACGGCGAGAAAATACGTATTCTTCCCTGTAATCATGGTAAGTCTACTATTGAATGTTTTTATTTCCAAAGAAAAATTACAATACAAGAGTACTTACAAGACTTATTACAGTTTACATGCTCATTAATACCAGATTGAATACACATCGCAGACTGCCCATTTTGCAGGTTTGAAAACAGTTGCCCAAGATATACAATTAGTATTTTTAGTAAGGCGAAATGCCAGATAAGCGATTAATTTGTTTTATAAATAATACAATTTTTTATGAATCTTTTAAATTAGTTATTCTAGCTAGGTCATGTAAACGTATTAATACGTTTACATTGAATATCGAAATAAAAAGAATTATAATGTAAGTACAAAATCAGGTTTATAAATAGGAGCATTAGGAATATAAGAGTTAACACAACATTAAATTTAAAAGAAACGGATAAACGTTTCATTTTCAAATGAAAAAAAATGGAGGCATGTACCTCTATGTGAAAGGTTAATATAGAGTTCAAAAGAGAAAGTAGAGGGTTGTTATTAAGCGTAACTAGTTTTAAGAAAAAGTGATGTACTCGTACTATTGCTAGTAGATTTTTCATAAGTAAATTTAATAGAAGGGTAAATATTATTAGCTAAGGTTTCAATGTCAGAGAGGTTACTACGGACATAGCAGGTAAGATCCTAGCAAAAGTGCTAAATATCAGGCTCCAAGAACTCATAGAAGCAGAGCTAGCAGATAATCAATTTGGGTTCAGAGCAAATAGGTCGACATGCCAAAGCATATTCGTGCTTAGATAGGCACAACAGGCGGTGCGTCTCATGGGAATACCTCTAACTGCAGTCTTTATAGATCTGGATAAAGATTTCGATTCCAAGAAATCTTATCTGGGAAAGCTTAAGGGTAATTGGCACCTCTACAAGACTATTATCAGTCATTCAGGCGCTTCACACGGACGCCAAAGGCTCAGTTAATGGACAATTCTTTAAGATTGAAAGAGGTACAAACAGGGTGGCGTCCTAATCCTGACATTCTTCAACATAGCGCTGCATTTCGCGATAAAGAGAGCCGACCTTCATAAGGACATAGGTCTCCGCATGACCAAAACTACAGGCTGGATTCGTGCAGTCCTACATGTAAAGCGTTTATGCTTACTTACGGGGAATATGATGATGACATGTTTCTCTTGAGTAAGAAGAGAGCAGACGTAGATAGCTGTGACGCAATTTTTAACCAAAGGGTCCTAGCAGCAAGAAGTTTAGACGGAGGTCGAACAACAGAATTGCTGGATGATATGATATTATATGATCTGATCTGATATGTCTACCTTTCAGGTGTATTACGTTTTGTATTAATGAGCATGTTAACTGTAATAAATCTTGTATTTTCCGTCACATTTTAAGTTATAAAAATGATTTTCACCAAGCTTTTAAGTGGTCTATTTTAGATACTGCCGCTAACTACAATGTCTGTCTTGCCCTGGAGGCTTTGTATATATTACAACTTATATAGTCAATTTTATTAATGGTTGCCCTGGAAGTAATCTTGTAAAATGTTTCGATCTTTTTTCTTTTTGGTTTTCGTTATAGCCTGTTTTGTTAGTATTTTGTTTATTTTCTTACTTAATCCCGTTTTTTATATTGCAAATTATTTTCTTAATATATACTTACTCATTCATGTTTTGGGCTCATACAGTATACTAGTTTCTTTTAAGCAAATTATGTTAGTATAAATTCACCTGAGGAAAAATTCAGTCGAAACAGCTGCCATGTTTTTTAATAACATTGGTACCTAATACAGTGTTTTTATATAACGAACATTAAACAATTTACTGACATTCGAAACCGTATGAATTTCCTACTTACCTATAATCCACTTCCCTGTCTAAAAAGAATAGACAGGCATTATTCCTGTTTCGTTAATAACAGGAACATTAATATTTATACAGATAATTTTCATCTTAATCGACCGGTACATTTAGCATTTCATAGTCGATGCGTGGACCCTTGGCTACTCAAGAACAATCGAAACTGCCCAGTGTGCAAGCGACGCATTGAACAACTCGGCAGTGGCGGCGACAGTGATAGAAACTCCCCAGTCCCTCCTCAACTGCTGTCAACTAGTTCAGGAACAACAATCAACAGTACCTCTGCGGCTACCGGGGGAAGTGTTGTCAATAACACCACAACATCGACGGCATGGGACCCCGAACGCAGTCTCCCCCAACTGTGGAGTGAACGAACCCCTCTACTCGCCGGTGCTGCTACCACTGTCTCGTGTTCAGAGGAGAGTTTTATGCCACCGTCAGCCTGCGTGGCGCGAGCTTTGAGTCCGGGGGGCACATTCTGCGAAGGAGGAGCCATCTCTCCGGCTCTTCAACAGCGGGGCACGCTTCTCGCATCTCCTGTGCACTTCGACAATCCTGGTACGTTATACAATCAGGAACACAAAATACCAACCTTTTCTTTTGCTTCCTAGATAAATAAGTTTTACTCGAGAAATAAATCAATTAATAGCGGAAACTAAAAGAATTAACACCTGCAATTATGTCGATCGACATTTTTTCTGTCTGACACTGACCAGAGATTTTGCTTCAAAAATTAGTGCATGCAAGCATGTCGATTACAGTACATTTTTTTTAATCCTTAAACACTTAATTATACTGAGTATTACTATTTTATTTTTTTCATAAACTGCTATATTTCTTTTTTTATGGCTTCAAATTATGAAGCCATTCAATAGAATTAAGCCATAAAATTTCTGAAATGTTTTTGTATTATAATATGAAGAAAGTATCATGGACATAATGAGCCTAAATATGATTTATATATTTTCCGCGAACATATTGACCTCGTATAATACTAAATCTGTCATAACCTTAAATATCTTATTTAGATCTGGTTTATATTTTTATTTAATCAAAATATACTATCTATTTTTTTCTTAGAATGATCATATTATTTATCATCGTAGCAGATACATTTTTCTTTTAAAATTTGGCAAGTCAAAATTATCTAAAATGTTCATTAACAATTAGTATATAGTATAAAAGATGTTATAATTAAAATTTAATTTCTTCTTAATAGGGTTATTATATCAGAAAATAATTAATTTAAAACTAACTTTTTACTTTAATAAGTTTACTTAACTATAATATGATATTAATCCAATGAATTGTGTTGTTAAAGGAAAATAATTTATTTTAAAACTGAGCTAAATGCTAAAAGTATACTTAATGTAAATGCTAAAAATATTACATTATTTTATTTTAAATACGGCTTACGGAAACACAAAGTTTATGCTTAGATAATATTCTAGTTTTTTAATAATACCACCAACAAACGTCCTTCTAAATTATACCAGGAAATATATTATTAGAATAAGAGATAAAAGTACATTGCATAATTTATGCTTAAACGCTTAGTGCAAGCATTTTGTCGGAATAAAAAGTGTTATTAAATAATGTCAATAAATCACTTATGCGTCTCTGTTTACGAAACCTCTGGTTCTTTATGTACAAATACATAATATTATATATGCTTCGTTGTATATCCAGCATAGATCTAGGCGGAGTATAAATAAACTAAATAAATTTCCATTAAGTAATAATACATGGTATTACTATACGTGTATTATTGCATTATTATTATGTTGTGTCATACAGCAGCTGACGGTTTTGGTTTCTTAATACTTAAATAATATACATGGTGCTATACAAATGCTACTAAAATATTTGAAATAATATAATAAAAATAGTAAATAATTAAAGCCTTATATTTCGTTATAAAACAACCAAAATTTAAAAATAAAGATTACATGTACAGTCACGAAGCGTTCTGAACTGCTGGTAAGAATAAATCAATAGATATGATATTCATTGTAATAAATAATATAATGTGGATACTAAAGCGATATTATATAGATATCAATACTAAACACAGAGTTGAGTTGTACTTTTAGAAAACTGAAACATGGGTTTATTAGTTTAAATACTAAAAATAGAATATAAAGCAGAAAAATGTTTTTTACGGCATAGAAATAAATAGAAAATCTCAACTCTGTTTTAGTATTAAAATACAAGTATTTCCGTAATCCTACATTGTTTACTGCGACCGGCTTGTGTCCATCTGAGTTGTACTATCTATATAATATCACCTTAGTACTTTATCTAAGGCTACAGTAGTAGGGTTGTTAGCTCATGCGAGGAACCTACGTATTCAGTAAGATACATGTATTAGAATACCACAAGAACGGCCATTTTTTAAAACTAATTTATATTTTTAAATTATTTGACCTTTATCATATAACGCCGCCAAAAATTAATCAGCTTGCCAATTTTCATAAATATTATACAACCTAAGATATTTAGGTGCAAAAAACGACTTTTTCTTAATTCTAATTCTAAATTAATCCTATTCTTATTCTTCAGACCCAATAACACCCCTAAACTTAAAGCGATTTTTATTTAAAAAATTGACATATATTGGAAAAGTTCGATATTATTAACTAAAGAGCTAACACATTTAACGGATATTTCATTTCTTTCATGTGTTGAGCTAACACACTGTTTGCCATTTTTTGGCTTATATTAATATTAATAGAAATTAATATTATGTTTTATACCGGTGTTCATCAGTTGAGAACGCTTTTTGACTGAACATGTAATTTGTCTTACTTTAAATTGACCTTGCCTATGAATATGGGTGTTTTACAACAAAATTTAGGACTTTAATTGTCTACAATTATATCTAAAATAATATTAGCATTTGGGCTCCCTATATATTTATGTCAACATGATACGAGGATCGCATCAATTAGTATCTACTTATTCTTTAAAAGTCTACAAGGAGGTAGGAACTCATAATTATATTATTACTAGAATATTACGGCCAATTATTTAAGTCACAGTTTATACTGAGTATATTATTTGTATGTATAATGTATTTAATTTATATGTATATTTATCTGTATAATAGTTTCATAAGCTATTATATATTGTTTCGTTTTTAGTATATTTAGAAAATATTAATTTTATCGATATATAATAACTTTAACCGTCATTTTTTTTATTAGCTGTCTAAAAGTTGTAATTTATCTTAAAAAGCTCTATATCGAATGAATGAAGTACATCGTTCGAAATAGATCGATGCAAAATACAATTTGGCAATTTCTTGCCATATTATATGGACAAATATCGAAGCATTATACGTTTCAGCAACCACTGTGTACTTATATGCATTCATGTATTTTTTATTTTAAATTAATCTCATTTATCGCTAATGAACTAACAGTTATTACGAAACAATTGGGTTAATTGGATTCAATTAGCAACTAATAAGTTACAATAAAATAGTAGGTGTTTTTATACTAGTCTACATACTTAGTTTTACGACATGCTATTTATTTTTGTTTTGTTTTTATTTTTATGGTGCAATCGATTAATATATAATGAAGTATATTCATTAAGAATATATTTCAAAAATAATAAGCAATATATTATGTGCAATATAAGCAACAACATGTGTATAAATATTTACCTGGTTAAATGACTGAAGAAAGTTATTTGAGGTAAAGTGGGTGAATATGTAAAGTGATGCACTAAACAAAACGTAGTTTTATCCTGACCTTAATATATTTCAATGGTACTATAACTTAGAGTAATTCAAGTTTAAACTTATACCGTTAGTGCCTAAAACCGTACCTTATCTGTAGTTAAGTGTAATTTTAGTTTTGCAACAGTTAAGTAAATGGAATAGTTGAGTAATTAAACGCTATCAATATAAACTATGTGCTCAAATTGAAGAAAAAAATCAATTTTATTTTATAGTATTAATAATAAGTTTTTATTTATTATTAATTATAAGTAACAGTCAATCCTTCGAATATGATTTTTCCAATTTATTATTAGTCTATTATATTTTAAACAAATAGCAATCTGGCCATCTACATACGAGTAGACGTCTAAAATGCGTGAATTTGAATGTCTCACTCAAATTTATCTAGCGTAGATTTCGTGTTTGATCTTTCGCTTTTATAAGAGACTATAGTATTTTTATATATCAGCTAATATTGCTTACATTATTTGTTGCACGAGCTCTATGAATTATTTAATTAAAGTGATAAGATTAGAACATCATTATATAATAACATTTCAAAGAGAAGAACAGTTTCTTTAAATCTAGTAACTATATTTTATCACTTCAGACATTTTTTAGAGATAACAAACCATGCTATTTAGCTACAATGAAAATTAATACATTATTTAAAATGTTAATGATATAATGATCTTCTCTTGTTTAAAAATATTTACCAATAAGTTTTACGTAATAGTACTACACATACATATTACAGGTAATAGGTATACATTTAGAATAAGAACAAGTAGAATAATATAGAAAGTGTTGCACATCAATTGTGTTAGCTTTATTTCAATTAATCATACAAGTATATTTCTAAGTAGTGTTCCTGACAGTCATATACTTACGGCATCCGGTCTTTTAAGTTCAAAGTTCTCTATCATGATATTATCGAAACTATGGATTATGCGGGTGGAGTTCATATGTGTATTTAGTAGATTAAGCTGAGATTTTCAATCGTTTACGCTGCTGCATTATCGTGGAATGGTTTCCATCAAGTACATTGTAAATTGGGTGACCCATTTCGCATAAAATTACAAATACTTTATTAATATAAAATAATGCGGCAAAAGCGTATAGATGTATGCATCTAAATATAGATAAATTTATAGTGTAATCTATTTAAATATAAATGCAATATTTCAGTACATAGCAAAAAAATGCGTATATAATATATAATGATAAAAATAAAAATATAAATATAAATACAATGGAGTCATAGTCACTAATAATCACAATGGAAAAAGTGGAACACATTTTTTATCATCTATTTTTAAGTGTATAAAATACAGTTCAAAACTCCTATATATAATAATAAATAAGGCTATAGAAGGCTGGCTAACAATGTTATTACAAGTATGGCAATACGTAAGTAATAAGTAGACTACAATATATTCAATCGCACGTTCGAATAATAAAAATTGAGGACCGATTTAAATTATATTGAAAAATGAATACATTTTATACTGTTTTCAGTTTTATATTACCGTCAAAGGAGCGAATAGCAATGACATTTATTTTATATACTTTAATTTCCTTGTGGCTTATAAAAGTTTGACCTTGAAGTGATAAAAAATCCACAGTAATAATAATATATATGTATATATATATCTATTTTGTATAGTATTACCTTTTTTTTATAAATACTGAACTACATAATATATTCAATATATTTTGCGCACAATAGTCTGTTATAAATTAATTGATATTAATGTCAGTAAAATCAAATTCTTGGGTTAAATATGTTTATACATTAAACCATGCCATCTCATAATCGGGCGAAACTAGTGTCTTGTGCATTGTAATGTGCAATACAAATAAAAATGCAATAACGTACAATTACTCCCAAATGCACACCTATAACTTATTTACTCAAGCCTGTTCCTACTACGTATATTACTATGCGTTCGTTCCTCATATATACTACTTAGGTACCTTTTTATTCCATTCATTTAAATATATTCCTACTACAAATATAGCACACCGATTCTGCTGTATATATTTCTTTCGATTATACTGTAATCGATTTTACTATGAGCATATAAAAGTCCCGGTTATATTTTATTCTACATATCTGCTCCATTTTACTAATTTTACAATATCTACTCGTACTGATGTACACTAAGTGACAAAATGAATCGCCACCCTAAATATTAATGTATTTTACTTTTTTTGTTAGTTATTATTATTTTATATAATTAACTAACTACCTAGTTCTGCAAATCAATATCCATGAGTTCTGTCATTTCTTCTCGCCCAATACGTAGCAATAACATGACGTGTAATGTGTATTGAATGTAAGTTTAGTATATTATTTGTCATTTTTATTATCACACTAATAATTGTTTTCATTGTATTGTATATTTATATTACATAATATGTAACATAAATTTAGGGTGGCAATTCTTTTTAGCATTTTGTCTATGTATTTATTTAGTACATAATAATATTCGCTATCTCGGTGGCCATAAAGTCTGGAGTGCAACAAAGTAATATGTATTCTATCTGTATTATAATTAATAAATACTAATTGTATTTTTATTTAAAAAAATAATTTATGTGTCAATTCTAGAACTCCGTTAATTATACCCAACGGCATTTTATAATGTTTTGCTTCCTTCTCCCAGCTCTTGACATGGAACCCTCTGGTGATGAATACGTAGTCCGCTCGACGACTAAGAATAAGCCAACCACAAAACTACCTCCACACCATTCTAGCCAAGACTCTCTCACCGTCTCTGTTGATGTACATTCTCTAGATGCACCCGCTGGGACCGAAGGTAAACAGCTTCGGGGATCAGCATCGCCTACGGGTAGAGATGAGGTCTAACTGCACTCTTACATCCCAGAGTAAATACTTACATAGATGCGTACAAACATGCCTGCATAACCAGTCATACCATATATAATATGTTCGTGATGAATTTTATCCAGACTAATATTAACCGAACTATTATAATCATTTAACTAACTATACAGAATGTGTACTGCACTAACTGTGCCTTGTTCCTATCTCTATCTTTCCGTCTGTCTGTCTGTCTCTACCATCTGGCTGTTAAAAGTTCCTTTTATATATATTTACGAACCATTATATTCATTCTATTAAATGTAAATTGTATTTGTTGATCATACTATTTTTTGATGGCAGTGACGAACTATGTCTATCTACTTATATTATATTTATTACGTATTTTTATACTTTACTACTGACTTTTGTCAGTAAGTAATATTGATTTGTTCCATCTTTTTTAAATATTCTATTTACCACCAACTCTCTCCATCAACTTTGCGATTTTCTATTTCTGCATTGCGCCATCATTTAACCTGTTCATTTCTTTTAAAAGATTGCCGTTTAGGCGGGTCTGAATTTTATTTTGTAATTATAATTTTATGTCTTCCACATATTATTTGGTGTCCTTCTTCAAAATTACAACATGAGTTGTAATATTATGGATTATATAATTTAAATCTTTTGATTTAATGGTATTATTAAAAATATTTATACCTACATAACGTGGTATTTTCATCTTCTACGGAGCTGCCATATATTCGTAGAATTTGGTCGAGCTGTATCGTTACCTATAGTATTTATTTTTACAAACTAAACAAGTATTATTATCGCTACAATCTTACTCGACAGAAATGTTTCCAATATATTACATTTATATTAACATTAAATTTACCATAATATTTTGTTCATTCGATGACGTTTTACTGTTGCTAGTATGGGGATGCATTGTGATTAACATGTGGGTTGTAAATTGTATTTGTTTTAAAAGTAGTAATTTGCTATATACCCCATTACACAATTACAATATTTTAATAAACTAATTTTGGGTTGTACATTCACTTAATTAGTACACTATGTCTTACTGCGGGTTTTAACGTTGATGATTAATCGATTTAAAATTAATATGTATATATTTCATTGAAATGTATCATAAATAATTTGTAATTTTTAGATTAATTGTCCGACATTTACTTAACGCAGTGGCTTGTGCTACTTCATTTTATACAATTTTAAGCAGTATAAGACCTAATTTACTATAATTATATGACCTCCGGATATGAATTATCACTAATAATCATAGTTTTTAAAGATCAGTGAGTAAAATGTATAAATTTAGTGATACAATAAATTCGAAAATTATTATGTAGATTATTTTTAATAATTCAATTAAGTATAACAGCAAGTATTCTTTTTCTTCTGTTATATATATATAACACTTATAGTAAATAACATAAATGTTCTTTGTGAGAATTAATTACTGGATGCCGTAAACCGGACAATTGAACACAACTGCGAGAGCTAAGTCTACATATTATATAGCTAAAAGTTGTACAATATTTTTCTAGTGTAATTCTTGAGTACCAAGATACTCGTGAAAAGTTTAATACATTTGCCAACCACCACCAATATTAACAAGGGAATAATACTTTTCTTTCGAGTTTATTTTAACATACACTGCAATGAGAATTTTCCCAATTATTTTTCTATTAACTGACTTATATATATATATATATGTTTTTCCACATCAACAAAACATCGCTATGCTGATGATATTATTTCCCACGAAACATTGCATTCAATGTTTTTAACTAATTTGTTTTTTAAAGTTGCTTCATTTTTACAATTAGAAACATTTATCATATTGCAGATAACATTCGAAAAATCATATGTTTCTTTAGCATTTTTCATAATTTGATTGTGTTGAATATTTTTGATAACTAATTTTAAATATGACTATGATTTTAAAACACAATACAAACAAGTAAAAGGGATTTATAAAAAAACGAAAATAAGAAAAAATATTACTTTATATTGCAGCGTCGTACCCAATTTGAGGCGAGTGCTTCCTCAAACAAAGATGAAAAAGGTTAGGCAAAATTATTTATTTGACTCACTTAATTTTTATGGAGTGGGCCTCATTTCAAACATTTTATTAAATAAGTTTTATTTCGCAAATGACATAAAAATAATACATTTACAACTGATCCTATAATCTATTAGTATAATTTATATTGTCGCTACTTTATATACCTAAATAACATGCCCTTTTGTATTTATGAGTGCATTTGTTACCTATAGGTAAAATATATACTATATAAGCAATACACTAAATTATAGTCTAGCTATATACATAGTTCTTATTTGTTTCACTTGTACATATTTCCCAATAATTTATTTGATTGGTTCTGGAATCTTATTTTGATACCTATATAATTCAATTTTATTCGTAACAAAGACTGTATAATATAGTCTGTATATATTATATGTTATATATGTCATCAATCTATAATCAATCTGCAATCACAATAAATAATAAAATGTACTAAAAGTAACCTGAAAAGGCATACACTTATAAATATTTCTTGGTATTGGAAACGTTTTGTGCCAATTTTTGCAGATATAATAAAGACAAACTAAGCTTTTATAGAAATATTAGTACTACATACGACAATTTCATATTATATACCTATCTATGTTTAATACCTATATTTTGTTCCTGGTGAACCTAATAACAATTACATATGCACCTTTAGCTATATAGTGAGTATTATATTCTATTCAGGCAACCGTATCTAGTAACTGCTAAAATGTAATAATGATTATGAACATAATGGCTGCACATGGCTGTTATGATCATTTGTTTTGCTATATGCAGCTTTACTCAAACGTCCATAAAAGAATAGTTGATACTAGGCAAGGGGTTTTCCGATTATAGATAGCATTACACTGGCCTAAATTTGATTGACCCATAGAAATGAATCAATAACAACTATAAGAAGGGAAATTTTGTTTAAATCGTGGCACCAATTTATATTCTTAATTGGAGCAAAATGCATCTTTTTAACATCTGATAGATAGGAAAGGTCTCCTAAAACTCGCAATAGCTCGGTTATTCCGGCAGCTATTTTAAAACGACTTTCCTTACTAGAATTTGCAGAAAATTTTACGGTTAAAGTCTGGATGATGTCTTGGATCAGATAGTATTGTTGATTTAAAATTCTCCTTGTCTCTCGCTTATATGCCACGTTATGAAGCAATGTTAAATAGACGATTCGAAGCAATCAATACTCCTGTGGCCGTATTCTCAAAAGTGGATAAGGCATATATGCAGCTAAGGATAACCTTATCCAGACCTTATCCACAGGCATCGGCGAAAAGTCAACGCCTGTTTCATGATACATCAGGCATCGGCGAAAAGTCAACGCTTGATGTATCATCAAATTTTCGGAGTTGA
>JAYRBW010144944.1:0-14794 GCA_036023295.1 Invenusta paracnida | reverse complement strand
TTTTGTTATTTGTTATTTGTTTATTTGTTTATTGATTTATAAAGATAAAAAACAATTGGTGGTACGTTATAAACATTACAGGTCAATATATTTTTTAATACGTATCAATTTTAAATCTTATTCAGAAACATATTTTATATTAATATGCTTCTTTTTCAGGACAAAATTGCACCAATTGTTCCGGAAGGCCTTATGTTGAAAACTTTGTACTTCGACACAGCAGAAATGAAGATGACTCGTGTTGCCATGCCAGGAATCCATGCAAACCAACAGTTGGCCATTTTACTGAAGATGTTGATGTTGAAAACAATATTGAAGAAATGTCTGCTGAATCTGAATCAACCATGTCCTCCGCTTTCCAGCTTTCCTCGCGTGGACGACTTAAAAGAGAAGTCAAAAAGTTTGGCTTCCAAATTTAGTTAGATTGGATGTTGTAATTGCTTCTGAACACATTATAAGATACTTTTGAAATATTCAGCTGACTTTGGTTAAATTGTGCAAATTGTAAATTTTATTGACGTGCTTATTTTTGTGCGTGCGTATTCCCAACTCTGTTTAATATTGTATTGTACTAATTTGTATTGTAATTGTATTAATTGTACTGAATTATTGGAATTGAATTATTGAAATGACGTTAAAGTTTTAATTAATACAATTAGTTTTCTGGAACGAGACTCCACTTCTGATAAAACTATTTGTCTGATCTATATTTTCTACTTATTCAAAGCGAAAAGGCTTATTAATTTATATTATTTGTTATGTTAAATCCAACCGTAACATCAATTGCTTAAATTTTTATTTTAATAATGATAGGATATAAAAACACACTGGAACATCCATGATTCCGAGATAGAAAATCAGAACAACAAGTCTGAAATACGTTTTTTACATAAGAATGTTTGATGCAGATTAATTATCAAAGTAAGTTTTCGTTAAAACAGCAACTGAAACGCATTTATTTACCTAATAATAACGCTGGTTTTTTTTTCTGGAACGAGACGTTTTTACCTATACTTTTAGTTAGTTTTTTTCAGATTTCGTAGCCAGGTTATCATTTGATGATTAAAACTGTGAAATACTTATATGGGGTACCTAATATATATCACATAAACAATCGGAAAATATTAAATGCAAAACTTTTATGAAAAAATAATTAATCGATTTTGTGAATTTTACCTATTTTTTGCAGAATAAAAAGTGATAAAATTATAAAAATGGCCTTTGATACTAATTTTATCGTTTTTTATTTAAGCACCATCGTTTAAGGGTCATAAAAATACTGATTTAGCAACATATTCTGCTCTATAGTACTTTATTCTGATACTATGAATTGTTAATGTCATTGTATAAAAAGATTGGGGGTATGTGGTTTCATTAATAATTTGTGAAAAAACCAAATACTCACTTATCGGACTGCTTGTCATACAGATTGCATAGATATTGGCTAAGTAAAAAATCATTCTTTTTTAAAGAAAAATGAAAGTAAATTTTTGACCCAGTAAATCCTGAGCGAGCTATCAGTTCTGAAGACTTAGCAGCCGTAGGTTTAGATACTCGTACCTTGCTTCTCATTATGGTACTTTATGCTTGTTTGTTTATAAATATACAATTATTATTATTTTTTTACTTATCTTCTATTTGTTTATTTTGTATTTCTTTAAAAGGTTGAAGTTGTTTTAATTCTTCGTAACTGTATCTGAAATACTAATAGCTACTGAAGCTACTGAACCAACTTTTTTTATAGCAACTGAAATAGTTACCCTTCCATTTTTATAAACCAAAGTCGGATATACTTGATACTACATCAGTTAAACCTTCTCCTGTCTTGACTTGAAATTTCTTTTTTTCATGTGATAAAAATATACTGTCATTTTTATTTTATTCCCTTTTTGAATTTAAAAATTAATAATAGAAAATAATGCCAATAATTTACAGATTTGTTAAATTTTACAATGTAGTAGGGAAATTACTCCCATCCCCTCTTCTTTAAAAAAAGTAAAAATAATTATAAATTTAAAAAAATAGATAATTTTTTACTAATTAGAATAAAAAACTTTATAAAATCATCAATTTTAAAATCTAAAAATTAAAATATATTTTGCGGGGTGGTGGGATTAATATCCCCACTACTCCATATATCCAAATAATTATGCCTTGGTGCCGTTTCATAAAGAAAATTAACTTTTAAGTCACTTTTTTTGGTTAACTGTAAAAGTTAATTACTATTTAATTTTTAGTTAATTTTCTTTGTGAAACAGTTCCATCCTTTTGATAGAACATAGATTATTGATTCGGTTAAAGATCGTTTATCTACATATATTAAAATCAGTGTATTTTTTCGTTTTCGGGCGACCAAGGTGATTTTGAAAGTTATCCTAAGAATTTCTTAGTTATTTGTGCAACTTTATAATCATTGACTAAAATTTTTCTACATAGTTGCATATCTAGATAAAAGTATCAAAAACCATTAAAACGGTTTGTAACTTTTGTTTAAAAACGCTTATTTAAATACTTTATGTTGAAAAATATGCTTCACGTAAAACACATTTGACCCATGTATAGTATGTTTATAATTTTTAAATAATTTAAATAATATAAGTTAAAAATCCAAAAAGCTTTATTAAATTCATATTTTGCCTTAAAAACATGAAAGACTCCGTATATTTAACTAAAATTATTATTTTTTAAACAAAAAATAATTGGCCAACATTTTTTAGTGTTGTTTTTTACAGCCCAATCTAAAGTTATAAAGGAAAAAACTTTATATATACTTCTGTAAACAATTTCTAAAAATAAAAATCGCTCATTTATATATATTTTACAAATTGTATATATATTCATGACATTTTTAATATAAATGTAGTATGTTATAAGCTATGCAATAAATTAATCAGTTGCAGGTAATAGAAACCATTTCTTATTTTTAAAATCTACAAGATTTTTTCAATTTTGTTTAAAAATAGTACATAAAAGACGTTTTACTTGAACAATAATATAACTTAATATACACAATTATATTAATAAGAAATTTATAATTGAGTGAAAGAGAAAGTGTTGCTTGATATACTATAAATCTTCATTTTTGTGTAAGGCGCGGGAAAATTACAGATGTTTATCAATCGCACGAAAATAGTGCTATTAATGTAAATTAATGGTTTAACATAGTTTGAAAAACGTGATGTAAATTAATGGTTTAACATAGTTTGAAAAACGTGATGTAAATTAATGGTTTAACATAGTTTGAAAAACGTGGTGTAAATTAATGATTTAACATAGTTTGAAAAAGTGTTTAAAATGTTTTTTTTACAATAAAAATATATCTGTATTGGCATTTTTGTTTAACCCCCTAGTTTTTATTTGTCACACTCACTTGTAGCTTGATAATGAACCATGTGTACGAAACATGTCACGTAATAAATTATGTTACCTCGGAAATGGCTTTTTCGTATATTTAATTAAATATAATAATTTATATAACTTTAAAGCTGTGAGACCATATTTAGTTTAGACATGTAGTATGTTTCAATTGACACTATATGTGACATTTCAAATAGTATTATTTTATTTTAAGTTAAAAAAAGTTGTACGCTAAAATAATCGCTTACATTAATAAGTTCACAATCATCCCGCGCATAAGACTTTTTAGATATTAACTGCAACAAAAAAATTTGAAAATAAAAAATAGTAAACGCAAAATGTTTTTTAGCAGGTTGTTGTGCATGTGTCTGGCCCATATTAATAAATAATACAATTAAGTAAAAAATTTGACTTCCTCCCCAACCCATAATCCACATATACTAGTAATACTCAGCCTTTAGCTGAATAATAATTTCATTATTCAGTTTTATCCAAATCATCATACTCGTATTTACTTATAACATAATGTTAAATAATTTTAAATAAATAAATAATGTTAAATAATTTTTTTAATTTATGAACAGCTGAGACAATTAAAACATTTTCCTTGTAAATCAATCATAAAAGAAATTTATATTTTGTATTGCCGATTTATTTATCAAAAACATAAATTACTTTTTTGGAAAATTAAATGTATGGTCAAAGTTCTCCTTACGCTGAACCAAAAGATGTAACAGAAAGGTTTGTCAAATCGACAGCAAAAGAAAGGTAAACAAGAACAAACTATACAAATGTTAGACCATGGTCATTAATGGTACATACAAACATACACGACAACATAAGAACTACTAGTTGTCCCATAGCAACTACAAAACCAACAACACAAACCCATATCAAAGATTTATCAACAGATTCACTCAAGTTTCTTGTACAGCCCTGAAATAAATAGACAAACAAAAACTTCCAAGTAAATAGTTTTCATGTTATGCGCCTACTAATTAAAAGCTAATCGGTTAAATTTATTCCACAGAAATCATGGAAAAGTACGTATGCAACTTTAAGTAATATTATATTCAATTATACAATTCGTCAGAAATAATGATTAATTATATTTAAAGAATAATCGAATGACATTATTAATCAGAGGTATATATATTTCATGAAAATGTACCAATTGAAAACAATGCTTATACCAAATGCGACGAAATTTAGGTTTAAATGTTTGTTAAATATTGACAGGCAAACTATCGCATGAGAAGTAAGACACTGGACTCGATGGACTATAACTGAAAAATATGGGTCGTATCACTTTGCCTTATCTCATTTTGCCTTCCTATTGTTCAACGTTAATTGGATTAAGTAATAGCACTGACGACGGATTACTCTCATCGTGCCTTCTTGTTTCTATATCAGTTTGCCTTACTTAAATAATTAGCTTTATAGTAAACTACAACTGTGTTGTATTCGGTCATTATATGTTTTAATTGTAATTATTTTTCTCTATAAATTGTTTAGATATTAGCTTGACATATACTCGTTAATAATGACTGAGTAATGTTTAGTATTTCATGCATTTAAATTAATTAAATGCATATAAAGCTGGCATAATACTCGTTGCTTTCATATTTGATTTGCAATGGAGTTCATCAAATCAACTCGTGGTGGAGAAATTTTATGTCACAACGGCTTTAAGCTAAGGCTAAACTATACAAAAATTATTCGGAGGTACTGTAAATGTCGGCAGTGTAAATTTACGGTTGTAACAGAAGGCGAGAATTTGATTTGTTAGTATGTTCAAAAGAAGAACATACGCATCCTCCTCAGGATGCCGAAATAGCTGTAAAGAAGGCCGTTGAATCAGTCAAGACAGCATCGAAGGAGAACCCCTTCCATTGCATGAAAAGAATTTATCGCGAAGCTTCTGCTGACATCGATATGGCCAACGAAGCTATGCTGGACACACTTCCCTCTTATACAAAACATCGATGCTCTATGTACAGAGCAAGAACAAGTAGACTTCCAAAACTTCTACATCGACGTGCTTTACATTTTATAACTATGTTTATATCACATTTTATAATCGCATTATAATTATTTTACAGGATTTACATTTTATATCTATGTTTATATTTGTATATATGAAAATAAAATATGCTGTTTGAATTTAGTCTTCTGATTTATAAATAAAAGGCAAAATGAGATAATGCGAAATGAGATAAGGCAAAGTGATACGACCCCAAAAATATATTTTGAAATTTGGCAAAATATCAATTGTTAGACCCACCATCGTTTAATTACCTTCATTTTCAAATGTGTATGAAACTGAAGCGTGTCAAGCGTCAGTTAAGGACTAGACGAATGAACTCTAATGGCTTTAGTTATAGACATAATTAATGCGTTTTATAATTAAATGTGTTTATACATATAACCACTTAACATGAACATTAATATAACAAACTGAAAAGGTTTCAATTAATAATATAATATTTATACAGATTATGTACTTTCGTATACTAGGGAAAAAAATACATACATTTGTGTAAACCTCCAGAGGAGTTACAGTGAAATTTGTATTGCAGTTTGTTTTGATACAGCATGATGCAGGATATTGGTCTAATATATTAATCCAGTCTGTAACGTTAAAGCTCCCACAGCATTTCATCTATAGAAAGAATGAATTAAAGTTGATTTAATAATGTACGGCGATTAACTGAAATATTGCGAAAACATAGTGGAAATATTTTATATGTTCATGCAACCCTGGCAGAAATAAACGCTGTCTCCTATAATTCTGCGTGTTTTATGAAGTAAGTACGGCAATCACCAGATTTTAACATAGATAATTAAGCAACAGGTTTATGTCAAGCTGTAGATAGATGCAAAGTTGTCCATGGTTTAAACTCTAAAAGACTTGACTAGTGTTTAGTTTAGGATCACTGCAGAGCTCATCACTAACCTAATTCAATTGATGCCTCGGACATGCAGACTCATCAACACACATGGAGGAACATCGATGTATAATTGTGAACTTATTACACCACCCCAAAAAGTCTACTGAAAACGCAACAACGACCCTTTTAAGGTTAACAGATATGATATTTTTCTCAAATTTTAAATTAAATTATTTTTTGGTTTGGCTGTATAAAATATATGGTAATGTGTCAAATATTAACTTGACAGTAAATATCATATCAGTGAAGAAAGGATGGAGGCATGGTAATAATTTACTATAAAAAGCCTAACATAAACGACACCAAATATCTCGTTACATAAATAAGTTGCTTCACATTCGTCAGGAAGAGAAGAGATGAAGTAGAAATGCTTTATATATACTACTAATTAAAAAAAGTGTATATCTTTCATACATTTATATAGAAAAACAACAATTTTGTTTACTTTTAACGTACACAAAACACAGGTCTTAAAATAATATATAACAATAGAATTATAGTACAGTAGTTATACAAGTTATATTTAAAAAAATTACCATACTTCCAGCAACTTACTTTCTTTTGGATTTGATCAATGCTAAAAGACACAGAATTCGATTTGCTATAGCTTTTCATAATTAATTTAAATCCCTTTGAGACCTCGTCAAATATCTGAATATAAATATGGACAGTTTCAAATATTATTATCTATTTTATAAAGCTCTGTTTTGACCTTGTTAGAAAGTCTACACTTCTTGTACTGCTGCAAAATAGATTAGCAATACAAAAGTTTTAAAAGTCCCTTATATGTGTTTAAAACATTGTCATTGTTGTACCTCAACAGTCGTAAAATATTGATTAATTAAAAACATTTCATTTAGTGTAACATTTACATAATATATATACAAATATGTATATAGTAATATATTTTTTAAATTATGGAGGGTCAAATGGTTCATAAGTTGTGCACATAATAGTGTAATGAAAATGATGCATAACTTTTCATAACAATTATATATTATTCATTCTATGTTAGGTGAAAGAAATTTAAATTAAAACGATAAATTTGACGGAAATCATAACATTTTTCAGCAAATACTAGTGGTATAATACGGGATTTCTGGACAATTATTACTTGTAAACTACATATAATATGTTACTGTCAATCATAACGAAAGATATTTTATAGTAAGTATGTAAAATAGTAAGTAAAAAGTATATTTTTAAGGCAAAAGACAAGCAGTCAGACATACGCCATAAAATATGAAAAGCGAGAGAAGCAACAAAAAAATTAAAGTTTAAAGAAAGTTGCAGCGGCTCTCGGTAAAAAAATTGTTTTGGCTCTTCGTGCAACAAATCCTCAACCGCTGGTTATTTTGATTCCTGAGCGTCATATTGTGAGAGCTGTAGGTACTATCGGTATAAGGTCGTTTAGCCTTGACTTTGAGTTTTTCGAGATTGAGAAGAACAGTAGTATGAAAGGTGTATATCTGAACCATGACTCATAAACCAGCCTCGATGAGTTGCGTGATGTTTAGCGAAGGGATATTAAATAGATTACTATGAAGCAGGCAAAACTATATTTGTGGGATTTTAACGAATTAAATAAAAATTACAATTAATTTCAATAAACGATGTATGTAATTGATTTCGCATATGTAATTTATTAATTAAAAATTCACATAATTTTTTACACATAAAATATAGCTACATATAATGCTAAAGAAAAACCACCCACAAATTATTATTTCTTATAATATAGACAGTATAATGCATCATTATTAAAGGGTTTCTGTAAAGGGTTCCAATAAAATATTTATTTTTTGCAAATATAAATGGTATATATTTTTTATGAATAACACTGAGATTAGTATTTTACTACTCTATTTGTTCTGAGATATTGACATTTGACACAAGGTCAATTATTTGTATTTATGATTTTTATAAAATATAATAATTATTATAAACATGGATTATATCTACTACTTATAAGGCTGTTTTAGAAGTGGTACATTTTATAAATATAATATTCGAATCTATGCCTTAGCTATGATATTTACAGGTTTTCATTAAAAGCTATGTATATTGTATATCATTCGCAGTTTATTATAATAAGTAAAATGGAATCAGACTTTTAGGTGCATCATTTTATTTGTCATATTATAAGCTACTTAAATTATTTTAACATGGCAGGACTATTACACGACAAGTGATCAAAAACGTCAAGTGAACTCATCATCATCAAAAGAGCACGATTATGTCTCACCAGGGACGCTTGAGAGCTATACTATATGAAATAGATATAGTATCAAGGCCTCTATATAAAATTATGTACAATAATGACATTTAACTAATTTTATACAGTATTACTATTTTTATCAAAAGAAACAATTCATATGTACTACAAAGCGATTTTAATAATACAACTATTAGTTTTACTATCCAACTGCATAATTAACAATAGCGTATTCTGCATAGCCTTTTCTCTCTTCTCCGCCTACTTTTAAGCGAGGCGTTTTCAGTATCGCGGCCTTGTATATAAAGGGGTGTGTTACATAAAAGCGGCATGATATAAACGCGCACTGTGATAAGCGCGGCAAAACAATAGGTTTGCTAAAATACGAAAACTAATGTAAAAGCGGCTGACTTTAAGTATTAGCAGCCTTATATACGAGTGCACTTATGTAAGCGTGCGCTTACGTAATAGCGCAAAACCCAAAAATGAAAACTAATTCTAAAGGGTTGCTATCGCTGGCGTGGCATGATCTTAAAGCGCACTTGCTTCAAAGCGGCATGGTAAAACGTATGTAAAAACAGCCTTATGTAATCGCGCACTTATGTTATAGCTGTCTTCTATAAAAGCGAAATGTAATACATAGTAGCAGCACTTTTCAAGATTATGTGTGTATTTATAGTTTGAGGGTTTGAGTATAATATAAACACTAGGCTTTCATTACGGACTTACAAATTTATTGGGTACCATTTCTGTATGAGTCACGGAATTCCTAACTAAACGTGTTTACTCTGAAGTGGTAAATAGAGATAAGGCAATGGGGGTTTTCTGGAGAAAAATACAGGCATATTTTATCTATATATTTTAATATATATCCTTAGTATGTATATACTCGTACATACAAAGGTATATATACATACATATTTATATATTTAGGTAGGTACCTAACTGTTTAAGAGAAGTTTTAGTAAATAATGCTGTGCATTACAAACTGTCCTATTAACTATGTTCCATCACTAAGAATTATCTTATACAGATGAACTTACTGCAATTTTAGCGAGTCCCATATTGATCAATAAATTAAAATAAGATTCAAGTATTATTGGTAAATTGTATACTTTGATATTCTAAAGAATAAAAAATGGCGCTCCATTTTATGTACTAATATTCTAAATGATTCGGTACAAATTATAAATCCGATAAATAAATGTATATATGTATATATATATAATAAGCTTTAGAAATGATTAAATAAACCACATATTATTTGAAGTACAAAATTACGATTTCCATGTTTTTAACATAATACTAAAACCTAAGTTACAAGTTTACTAATTTATGTATAATTGTATGTCTAGACTGATATTTAGATTTATTCATTGAATATTTAGATTTAACAGACTAAGAGCAGATTGAATCCAATAGTTCAATCGAAAAATATTTACCTATATTCAGTACAAATTTTTCCAAGCAACTGTGTAAGTCTTTATTCAATTAAACGCTGTGGTATTGCATTCAAATATGGATTTTAGGCAATCTAGTAATGCTTTCAAATATAAGTCTGGTGTGACCATGCATATGGTGTCAGAACATTCAGATAGGGATATAGTACAATAATGGCGATTTAGAGAAATATCGGTTGATTCTACAAAATATTGAAAGACATAACCATTACTATAATGAGTCAAAGTTATCTATGTTTTATAATTTTGAATACAAATATATGTATGTTTTAATTTTTTTTTACAATAGTTCTCATATCTTTGCCTTATATAGTATCTATCTATACTCATTATTGAGCGAGCTTTGTTTCAATTGTCAACTCACAAAATATAAGTCCGCTAATATATAAAGCCGCTTTAAAGTCAGACGCTTTTACATAAGTTTTTCTATTTTGGCAAACCAATTGTTCTGCCGCGCTTATCAGAGTGCGCGTTTATATTATGCCGCTTTTATGCAACACACACACTCTAAAGCGGTATGATACTAGAGCGCACTTTGACTATAGAGGTAATGGTAATACATATATTTGTAGGTCAGGCTTGTTAATAAATATTATACTCATACACACAAATCCTGGAAAGTGCCGCTATACTATTACATTGCGCTCATATAAAAAACCGATATAACATAGGTGCGCGATTAATAAAGCCGCTTTAGGATTAAGCCGTTTATAAGTAAGTTTTACCCTGCCACTTTAATGCAAGTGCGCTATAAAATCATGTCGCGCTAACGATAGCAACCCGGTCTCACAAGCAATCTACTATTCTTCGCTTCAACTATATACGGTGAACTAAAGTAATATACCTTCACTGATAACAATAACAAGTGATATTAAGGAAGGAAATCTACATAATACTATCACCAATAGTGCTAGATGACAGGTTGACAGCTACACTATATACTGTATATAGCCTTCGCTCAAGTTGCGAGCGAGGGCAGTATGAGAAAGGAAGGAGCTAGTGATGGCTTTTGACTACCTAGATTATCGCGCTGAGTGTGAATAGTACTGTAACATGAAAGACTTTATTATGAACTAGCAATTCAACAAGTTTATCTAGGTATACTTCACAGGGCAATAATATATGCCCATTGAAAACCGTTTACTTTACATATGTATTATAAACATTATATAAAAGTACGCAATTTACAAATTCTATTTATTTTAATAAAATAAACATATATTTGAAAAAGACACGATTTTATATGTCAATCGACAAAAAATTATTTATTAAATAGAATTAAAAAATATAGCATATCCATTTAAATCGTAATATTTTCCTGAGACACAAAATATTGAGCAAGTAATTTTATAACATTATTTTATATATAATTTATTGACAGTGCTCCTTAGCAGCTATTCTACAGACATGTTTCTTACTACATATTTTTCTTTATGGCGAAAATAAATAATGCTTAGATGCATGTTCTCATGTAAGAAGTGAAAAAACTTTAAATTGATAGTAAATAAAAATATACTTACTTTATGTCGAAATAAAACTAATCCGATAGTTAATCCTATTTGCACAAGGAAAATAAAAGCCATAGCAATTGAAAACTACAAAAAAATATGACAAAAAGTATAGTATCAAAGTGAACACAATATATATTTATATATAAAAATATACGAATAATACAAATATGACAAAATTTTAATTTAAAATACAAAAGTCTATCTTAATTTTTTTCAATAAATATGTTTTTTAAATTCAAAGTTAGCTACTTCATACTCGAAATTTGTAATTTAAGTCCGCAAACAAGGATAATGATATTAATGTGCTACAAATATTCAAATTCCTTTAATTTATTCAAATTGAACATAATTCAATTTATCCCAATATTGTTGTTGCTAATACTGTAAGTAATTCAATACGGTTGTCTGCTTAAAATAAAAAAATAAATAAAATAGTGTGTACGATAACTAATTTGTATAAATAGGTAAATCATTTTATAATTAAATATGCGTAGCTTATTCAAAAATTATATTGGAGTTGTATTGAGTTTGATGTACAGGGTGATCCAAAATAAATGAACCCAAAATATAAAATCATATAAAAACACGGTCGGTTATTTTTAGATCACCATGTATATATAGAAGTTGTTTGAATTAAATTTGTATATCAGGATTATAAAGTCAGACTTATACTCTTTTGCCTAATTATAAAAATGCAGATATTTTATTAATACCTACAATTCTTATAATAATTTATTGTGTTGCATATATTTATCTTTTCCATAATATCAGTACTGAATAATATATCAATAGAAATATCAAATATCAAATAAAGCTTGCATAGAGAAAATTATTTAAGATATAAATATTATCTAAAATTTAGCATTTCAAACTTGGTCTATATTAAACATGTACCTAGTAAAGGAAAAATAAATGGAAATACATATAAATATATTATACTAATTTAAAACTAGTTAAAATCATTCATATATATATTATATATATGAAATATAATATTTATAATATACATAAAGTAACAATTTTAACATGTGAAATGAATTGTTGTGCATACGAAAATATAAATAAAATTTGATAATATTCTACTGCCTATGCAGTTACAACAAACTGCATGTATATAGAAGTATAACCATAAAAAATTATAAAATAACAGGTACAAATTAACTCGAAATATATAGTTACGATTATTAAAGCAGCGCGACTATCTTTGAATATGCCAATAAAACCAATAAGTGTAATCAAAAGTAAGAGCACACCAACAACAATCAAACCAACACTTAAAAATGTTGGTGTGCTGACTTCAAAAATTTTTAATTCATGTGATGCTTTAACTGCCATTGATCCAAGTATGATCATAGTAAATGATACAATCTAAAAATAGTAATAGTAAAAGGAAACAATAAATGAGAATATATGAAAATGAAAGAGTTTAAAAATGATGTATGATGATTCTATGATATATGAAAAACTGTAAAAACAAATAAAGGTCTGAAGTCTGCTCAGAATTGATTTAGGTTCACAAGTCAATGATTTATTATATATGTACAAAATCTTCCATAAATATTATCAACTCTTTTTTGACATGCAATGTGATATACAAACTTAGTATGATATAAATATATATTTCATTACACCTCAGTATCTATTTGTATGTATACATATATAGTATGAGTACAAATACTATAAGTTAATCAAAAGCATATTGCTGGGGATGGGAGAGGGAGGGTAAAAACACACAAAGTTGACAGACTATTTGTACTATTTTGAAAATGTTTAGTTACAAATAATATTGTTCTATATGTTGTGTAATTTTATTGTAAAAGTGGCTAATATTTCTAATTAATGGAATTCTAGCTTTTTAATAATTTAAATTTATGTGACTGCTTATGTCAAAAAATATAAGTTAGTAATATATATGCTAGTCCAAAAGGCATACAATTGTACAGAATATGTAAAAACAAACTGCAGATATTGAAATATCATTAAAAGAATGTGTGACACTCAATAGACATGCAGACATAAATCAATTAAAGTTCTGATTGAATCAATCAGAAACATTGTTGAGACTATATTACATCTATAAAATGACAGAATACTAAAAGTTTCAAATGATGCAAGAAGTCTCTTAACATCAATTTGTTTATTTGATTTTGAATTTATTTTCAGTAATGATTTTAGAAGTCTTTTTAGAAAGTACTAATGCATTATTAAGTGTATATCTAGAAGGTATATAATGGTTGACCTTTCAGCAGTGAAACTAAACACTATGTCTGTTCTTATGCTATTCAACATTTTCTGAGCATGAGATCAGCTATTGGAATCCAACTGCATATCAGTTTGTGACCCATTTTGACTCATATAATACCAACAGGTTGATTCAAAGAAATGATCTCAAGAGCTTCCACAATAAAGATAAATGACTGGTAAAAATTCTGATATACAGAGTCTATATGCCTATATGGTACAGTAGATATATTATATACATTTTTTCTTTTTTCTGATTCAGCAATCTGTTCCAATTGATCATTTTTCTTTGAGCTTTCTCGAAAAAAGAGGCAACAGACCTTTTGTTTGTCAATAACATTGCTTATTGCTGGTTTATCACAGTAGCCTGCAATTACAAGATTGAGGCAGTGACCACTAGTGAATAAAGGTGGCTCTGATAGACAAGTTTCTGGCACTGTTAAACCCTGGCTTCTTCTATTCTTAGACCAAATACTGCTTCAATCTAAGTGCAAATTTCATATCCTGTTATTCTTTTCAATGGGGCAAATAACAAAATGTTATTAATACTGCTGCTGAAGTCTACATATCTTTTATAAAAAGCTAGATGTTTAGTGTTGGGTAATGTCACTTTATCAGCTAATATTATATAGAACACTATACAAACTTGATTTCTTTAACTAAGTCTCTTAGAATAATTTTGTAGTTGTTAGAAATAATGTCAATAACCTCATTTTCAAGCAAATTAGAAAATGATAATTCATTTCATATATGGGGATGCAAGTGTTCTTCTAAGACATCATCACTGTTTGCCAGCAGTTTCAGAATAGCTTAGAAGTTTCCACTATTGTCTATATTTTACTTTGATTCATCATAATCCCACAGAATCTGGCCTTGTTGTCCCAGAATATGTTTAATTCCCATGATTCTTGAAGCTTTTATCATGATAGTCCGGCAGCGAAACCTTGATTTTTCCCCTAACCTTGTTTTAGAGTATATAGTTTTTTTTATCGTTGATTTATGATATATGGGTATAGTACTTCTCAAAACTGCATGATAGCCCTCTGTCACCATTGAGCA